>CBVK0101782330.1:0-17197 GCA_900067695.1 Picea abies
TACCAGAACTTGTTTGGATAGGTGGGTGTATCGAGGGTGTCGGTGGTGGCCCACTGATGGGTGGCAGAATAGTAACAGGGTATGGCTGTTGATAAGGGGGTGGGGGGTAATAAGAGGTTCCCCCATATGCCGACGGATATTGAGGTGTGCCATACATTGGTGGTGGTTGGGGTTGAGGACTGTGGTGTGTGGTATTACCAATCAATTTGTCTACTGAGTGAGACATCCCGGGTTTGTCTTGACCGAATGGCATGGGTTTTGGGAGATCAGGAAGTACTGTGTATAAGTACCCTGATTGTGAATAGATGAGGTCATATTGTTGAGCCTTACTGATGGCTTCCTCTTCAGATTGAGGGAAGGTGGAAGCTACATCTTTACCGAGGAGAGAGACAAGTGATCTGAGAAACTAGTCAAGACACTGTTGTTTGGTGGTTTCAGCATTGCACAAACTACGTCATCTATGCCACTCGTGAATATGATTAGCGATATGTGTGGATGAGGTTTGTTTGAAATTAGAGAGTAGTTCAAGACCATTGTCATGGCGGATTGGTAATTAGAAGAAGGTCAAAAATGCTTTGGCCAAGGACTCAAAAGTCACATGGGACCCCAATTTTTTGTCTACATACCATTTGGCTGATGGGTCAGTGAGTGTGCATTGAAATAATTGTATTCGGAAGGAATCATCCATAATGTTGTTGGAAGAGCACCATAAGTGGAAAGTCATGACATGCTTGGCAGGATCATCTCCTGCCTTTCCTTCAAACTTGGGGATGTCTGAAGGAATTTTGGTAGGCATTGCAAGCCATGTGGGGTCATGCAATATAGGATCATTTGTGAGTTTCCTTAGATTTGGTATGTTAAGAGAGGCCAAATATGGAATCTGTAGTGGGGGTGGAGGATTATTTCAAGCCATGGTATGAGTGTTCTGTGAACCTGACCCTTGAGGGAGGCTAGGTGGGTTGGTACTTCCTCTTTCAGAGGAAGTTGGCCCCCCGCTTCCGTGTAAAGGAGAGCGAGTGAACGGAGGGACTTGGGAAGTGGACCCAAGTAATGTGGAACCAAGAAAAGATAATCCTAAAATAGTGGCACTCACTGGAGTGTGAGAAGGTTGGGCCGATGAGTTGGTAAGACTAGGAACTCCCCCTAAGATAGAAGGGAGGTTTAGCAAGCATCTAGAATGACGGGGGTTCTGTGGGTCCCCTATGATGTCCGACTAGCAGAGTGGATGTGTGCGAATTGTGATGAGAGTAAATTAAACAAGAGCTTTGTTGCAATTTTTAAATTTTACACGATATATATCTAAATAAAAAATGTAATTAGAGGTGCATCATACATAAAGTGTTTTGAAAAAGAAGCATATATGTGGGTAAGTGGATTTTTTCTGCGTGGGGAATCAAGGAAAACAAATGCTCGTGTCCTAAAAGATGTAACATCCTTCCTCTCAAATAGCATTGGACCTTCCAATAGTACTCAATAGTGGGGTCTGAAGTCACCGAAAGAGAAACTAGTGAAGGATGAAGTAATCAGTTATAATGAGGGGTAAAGGGGGCATATCCCGAAAGAGCTAGCGATATTTCCTAATAGCCACACAAAATCTGATCAAGGTGCAATTGCAGCCCACAATTACCACCTGGGTAGATGTCCTAAAATTGGTCACTAGGTACCTCGGTCAAAGTGCGACATTTAGATTTTCGGCCTAAGAAATGGGTCACGGGCTAGATCCCGTCCAAGAGGTGGGTGCCTCAAGGGGGGACACACAGAACAACCAGACCTCGGCCTTCAACCCTTCACAGGTATCTCCCTGCCTTATGGTGTTAGGAACACTTGACTTGGAGGATTTTCAGTTCCCTATTTGACAACTTCTATTGTTTTGACAATGTGAGAACTAGATAACGGGGAGTTATTTAAATTCCTATCCCCGAAATCCTACCTAGACTAAAAAATTTCTTTTGGCACCTCCTGTGGAGGAAAACTTAGTGAGTTTTTTAGAAAAAAAATTAGATGTGGTTGTTTGAGAGATTTGGGGTGTAAACCAACCTCGTTGAATTTAAATGGGAGTGGATAGTTTCATCAAGAAAAGGGGTGGGGTGTTTGGGAATCCTTTTGAAGGAAACTTACCTTGACCTCCACGTTTCGAGAAGAAAACTATGTGAGTGCTAAGTGACTTTTGTGTGTGAATGAGTGAAAGTGTACCAATGTTTTAATGAATTAGGTGTCACCTTTCTGCATGTGGACTTCGCTTGGTCCTTACAAGTGTTGATTACCTAATTAACTAAATGCCTTTGGTACAACCTTGCGTAATTCAAAAGTCCCTAGGAAACTAGCATGTGGACATGTGGGTCCGTTAGTATTCCTTTAACTCCCTATTGTGATTTAATCTAAGAACATCTTTGAAACTATCCTAGATTTTGATCATGTGGGCATGTGTGGGCCCATTAAAAAACCTTTAAAATTCCTTAGCGATTTGATCTAAGAAAGTAAATTTCAACACTATCCTATTTTTGTGACATGTGGGCATGTATGGGCCCGTTACAATATTTAAGATGTGTTTTGAAAAATAAACTAAGAGGAGTCCCGAGAGGGGTTGTTGTCCTCTCCTAAAGGTTTTAGTCTTTTTTAAGGGAGAAGAAATTGTCCTACAATCTTTTTTCTGATTCTCAAGGTCACTTGGAAGCGTGAGAGAAGAGCATACTAAGTGATTTTTATCCAACTTCTAGTCCCAATGCAAGTTTTATGTGATTACAAATGATTTCAACTTATAATATTTTAGTCAAAGCAAGCCATCCATGTGGCAAAATGAAAGCAAAAGAGGAAATAATGATTTTAAAACCCCCTAAGTGCCTATGTGTTTTGACTAATCCCTTTATATGAAGAGGGAACTAAGTGTGGTGCAGATTACAACATGCATGAAATCACTTTTAATAAGGCTAGGGGCCTTCCCCAAATCATAAAAAACCTTACAATGTGTAATTTTATGCACAAGTGCGCGGGTCTCAGTGTAGAAAAAGGCACACTGAGTGCCTGTGTGCAAACCAAAACAAGCTTTTGTGTGCAGGTGCCCAGAACAAAACTGTGACTTTAGCGCATGTGCGTCTGTGGGTCAAAAAACACGTGCACAATTGACACACGGCCATGAAGAAAATTTCGGATGGAATTCTCTCAATTCAACTTGGAATTGGATGTTTTGCAGGTCGGCTTGGGCCGGTTAATGCACCTGCAGGTTAAATAAACCAAAAGAAGAGCTATAAAAACCCAAATGGGGTAGGAAATTGATACCTTTCCCTAGTGGAGTCACCAATCTCTTGCGCCTCTTTTTCCACCTAAATGAGCAAAACAGAGGTGCTTACAAGCTTAGTTGGGTTTGCTAAGCAGGACAATTGTAAAGGAAAAGGGTTAGAGAAAGAAATATAAAAGAACAACTAAGAATTAAACTAAGAAATAAAATAACAACTAAACTATTTGAGCATAAGGACATAAGAACAAAAGACAATAAGACTCATGTCACCAATGGCAAGGTTTATATTAGTGAAAGAAAACACCAAGAATAAAGAGGACTATGAGTCCCTTCTTCCTCCAAGGGAGGGCTCTTGGACCCCCACAAATAAGCTCTTCTTACAACTTTGAATGAAATGATGAAAGAATCCCAAGCTAATCCACTCAAGAGTTGAGATGGATTGCCCAATGTAATGGTGATAGTATGATCTTGATGAGAATAGAGGATTCCTCAAGAGAATAGCAGCAGCATAACTTTGCTAATGAATTCCTTGAAAATGAAGTGCACCCATGGCCTTGTTTTATAGCACCTCTTTGAGGTATTGTGCAACCAGCTTGTAGTGTGAAAAGGGGCTATTTAGGGCATTTTTAGGTCTTTGACTAGCCACCCAGCCAAATTCAGTCAAGATTTGAGTGTCAAATCAAATTGGAAGATGAACCAAAAGTGGGTGGGAGGCCGACAACTCTCATAACTGCACCGTTCTCACATGTGAGTGGCTTTTAGCGACCTCAATCGCACATGTGTGCTTTTCCTGTGTTTCTGGATAACGCATGTGCGCACGCACCCTATGTAGTTATAGCACACTTGAACTTTATCACTGGTTGTATAGTTCTGGACCTTTTGGAAATGATTTTGTGGTAATTTTGGTCCATGGGTGGCCTCATAACTATTTGATGATGTTGGATTCTTGTAATCATTTGCGGATGATATTTCAGTGATAACAGTGATGTTTTGATGGCCCCTAGCCTTCAAAATATTTATTTTATGCAATCTGTAAATGCACTACACTTAGATTCCCTCACCACATGAAGGGTTAGTCAAAACATAGGTACTTAGGGGGTTAAAAGGAACCAAGTTTCTCCTCTTTTTCTTTGAGTTGCCATATGGATGGCTTGTTTTTATTGTAAAATTTAAGTTGAATTTATTTTCTATCACATATAAAAGCACTTGCATTGGGACCAGAAATCAAACTTTAATCATTGAGTATGCTCTTCTTTCACACCATAGAGCGATCTTGAGGATCAGAAAAATGATTAAGGAGACAATTTCATCTCCCTTAACAAAGTATTTAGGAGATGAAAAATCCCCCCTAGGGATCCTCTTAGTTTCTTTTCAAAACATCTTAAATTGTAAGGGCCCATACATGCCCACACGTTGCAAAGTTAGGATAGTTTTTGAAATTACTTCCTTAGTTTACATCACTAGGAGAGCTTAAAGATCAAAGTAAAGATAGGTCCATACATGCCCACATGCTTGCAATCTAGGATAGTCTTCTCAAATCTTTCTTAGATTAAATCACATTAGGGAGTTTAAAGGATTGGTAAGGACCCATATGTCCACATGCTAGTTCTTTAGGAACTTTAAAATTCTACAAGGTTGTACCAATGACATCTAGTAAGATAGGTAATCAATATTTGTAAGGACCACAGGAAGTACACATGTTGAAAGGTGACACCTAACTTATTAAAAATTTGTCACATTTGTTCACTTTATCACACACAAAGTCACTTTTTCACTCACATAATTTCATCTCGAATCGTGGAGGTTGAAGTAGGTTTCCTCCAAAGGGATTCCAAAACATCCCACTATTTTCTTGAAGAAATTATCCACTCCCACTTAACTCAAACGATATTGGTTCACACCCACAATCTCTCAAACAACCACATCTAAAATTTTCTAAAAACTCACTAAGTTTTCCTCCACAGAAGGTGCCAAAAGAAAATTTTTAGTCTAGGTAGGATTTCGGGGATAGGCATCCAAATAACTCCCCGTTATCTGGTTCTCACATTGTCAAAACAATAGAAGTTGTCAAATAGGGAACTGGAAATCCTCCAATTCAAGTGTTCCTAACACCATAAGGCAGGGAGATACCCATGAAGGATTGAAGGCCGAGGTCCAGTTATTCTGTGCGTCCCCCCTTGAGGAACCCACCTCTTGGACGGGATCCAGCTCGTGACCCATTTCTTAGGTCAAAAATCTAAATGTCGCACTTTGACCGAGGTACCTAGTGACCAATTTTAGGACATCTACCCAGGTGGCAATTGTGGGTTGCAATTGCACCTTGATAAGATTTTGTGTGGCTATTGGGAAATATCGCCAACTCTTTCAAGATATGCACCCTCTACCCCTCATTATAACTAATTACTTCATCCTTCACTAGTTCCTCAACCGGTGGCTTTAGACCCCACTATTGAGTGCTATTGGAAGGTCTAGTGCTATTTGAGAGGAAGAATGTTACGTTTTTTTTAGGACACGAGCATTTTTTTTCTTTGTTCTCCCACACGAACAAAATCCACCTACCCACATGTATGCTTCTTTTCAATTGATTTCTGTGTGATGCTCATTTGATTACATGCGATTGTGAGATATATTATGAAGGTCCAAATTATACAAAGTCTCTTGTTTATTTATTTCTCTCATCACCATTTACACACATTCACTTTGCTAGTCGGACATCATATGGGAACCAAAAAATCCACGTCATTCCATACACTTGCAGAATCTCCCTCCTATTCTAGGAGGAGTCCCTAGTCTTGCCAACTCATCGACTCAACCATCTCACACCCCTGTGAGTGATACCATTTTGGGATCATCTTTGATTGGTTCCACTTTACTTGGGTCCACTTCCCAAGGCCAACCATCCACTGGCACTCCTTTAAAAGGGAGTGGGGGGCAGACTTCTTCTCAAGGGGGAAGTACAACCCCACATAACCCACCTCAAGGGTCAGGTACACAACCTTCTCAAACCATGGCTAAAAATAATCCTCCACCACTATACATGCTTATTTGGCCTCCCTTAACATACCTGATCTGAGTAAGCTCACAAATGACGTTATATTAAATGACCCCACATGGCCCACTATGCCTACCAAACTATCTTCAGACATTCCAAAGTTCAAAGGAAAGGTGGGAGAAGATCCCACTAATCACATCATGGCATTCCATTTATGGTGCTCATCAAACAACATCATGGATGATTCTGTCTATTTAAGGTTATTTTAGTGCACACTCACAAGTCCATCAGTGAAATGGTATGTGGATGAAAAATCAGGGTCCAATGTGACTTTTGAATCCTTGGCCAGATTTTTCTGGACCTTATTCCAACTACCAGTTCGTCGTGACAATGGTCTAGAACTACTCTCTAAGTGTAAACAATCCTCATGCACACACATCACCGACCACATTCATGAATGGCATCAATGATGTAGTTTATGCAAAGTAGAAACCACCAAAGAGAAATACCTCGATTGGTTTCTCAGATCACTTGTCTCTATCCTTGCCAAAGATGTGGCATCCACCTTCCCCCAAACCAAAGAGGAAGCCATCAACAAGGCTCAATAGTACACCCTCATTTACACCCAGTCAGGATACTTATACACAGTAATACATGATGCACCGAGACTCATACCATTCAGCCAGGACAAACCTGGAATGTATCACTCAGCGAATGAATTGATTGGTACCACAACACACCATAATCCATATATCCAACCACCACCTCTGTATGGTACACCCCAATATCCACCGATATATGGAGGGCCACCTTCCTACCCTCCTTCTCCTTACTAGCAGCCATATCCTATGGTGCCTCCTCCAACCATGAGTGTACCCCTGTCGACATCCATCATGCGCCTAACTTTTCCACCAAGTTCAGGTACCCCTTCCACCTCAACTTATAACCTGGGCACTAGTGAAAGCACCACGCCTTACTATGCCCCCTACAAATCATTGCCACAACACAATCTGTATTACCCATTTCCGGGTCCTCCACAACCAATTTCTCCTCCACAAGGACAAACACACATCGGTGTTAACTTTGTTCAACCCTCTCTGATTCAACAGTTTCAAGTGTTTGAACAGTTGAATACAGAAAATACGGCCCATCAGTCGAATAATGCCAAAAAGAAAGGGAAAAATCGAAGCAATAATAACCCAAGACCTAGGGGTAACAACCCCCAACAAAACCAACCTGCTGGGGGGAAATAGAATCAAGGTAACCAAAACCCCCAAGGGGGAAATAACAACAAATTCCAAGGGAGGAACAACAAAAACCTTTGAAAAAATTTCCCTTGCACTCTTTGTGGCGAGCATGGCACAACCTCCAACACTACCTTCACCTCAGCAGGCCCCACAACACTATTTGCAACAACCCACCCCGACCATGTTACAAAACCCTATTCCACACCAAGGTGTGATAAATACCCAATAGGAGATGCATCCTACCCCACCACAAATGGGACAGTATCAATATCCTGGAAATCCGGTAGATCACAATATCCTCCTAACTGGCAAAGAAGAATTATTTTGCAAACACGTAGTCATCAATACATCGCACCCTCTGAAAATACTCCCACCACTTAGGAAGCAGATCCAACAACAATTGGACAACCGTTGATGATTCGATGCCCTAACACTGAAACCCACATGCGTATTCCTCACATACCATTACGACGTAATGTCTGCAACCCTCAAGCTAGGGAGGCACACAATTACAGTCTGTTCGATGGCCTGGTGCAATATCCTACAGCCATGTCAGTCTTAGAGGTCCTCCAAACTTGTCCCACTCAACGAAAATCCTTACTTTCCACCTTGGGGGCAGTCGATCCAACCAATACTAAACTTATCACAATTGATCTTGATTGTGGGCAACCTCGTCTCCCCACTTTGGTATCTTTTCAAATACCAGTCAAAATTCGGAACATCACAGTTCATCTATGTATCATTGATGAAGGTGCATCCACATGCATCATGTCCAAAACTATCTAGCAGAAACTAGGCTCCTCTGAGATCATACCATCCAGCATCACTTTGAGAGCTTATGATGGACGACCATCCTCTCCTGAAGGTCTCTTTCAAAATGTCCCCATTGAACTCAGGGAAAAAACCATCCTTATCGGCATTTAGGTTATCGACGCCCCACTCGATTACAACATCTTGTTTGGACGTAACTACAAGTATGCTATGAAGGCAGTGGCCTCTTCTGGGTTTCGAACGATGATGTTCCCCCATGATGGTAAAATCATCACCATTGACCAAGTGTCACATTACGAGCCTAACCATTCCTCTAACATCGATAACATCCTACCTCTTGTCCACAGTAATTCTGACGCCTACCCACTCATAGAGATGGCCCCTAGAATTTTCAAGGACCAATCCCTACTGGGGACATACCATGGAGAACCACCACTCATACACCCCTTATCACAAGTGTGCATTATATCCTCCGATGGAACTGAAACTAGAGATACCATTCCTCCCACAGAGACTTCTCCCCTCCCTATTGTTCCCCTAGTCGAAGAAACCGTACCTCCAAAATATCCAAATAACCCTACGACCCCACTTACCCTCGATTTCACCCTTCCACAAGGGAAAATCCTGGTTTGGGAGAAAATTCCCCAAGCCATCACTCAAATCCCCTTCTTCTACCCCTGACTGGGCGTACAAGATTTTCAGGTAGCTGCAACACTTACCCTTCCCAACATGGTGCTCACCATTTTGGTATGGTATCTACACCCACCTGCGATGGTTTTGCAACCATCCCTCCCTCCCCAACCCGAGGTAATCCCAATGCAAATTCCAGTACTAAATCCAACTGCACCACCCTCACCCCCACTTGCAAGCACCTTTCTACAATTGGGGGCAGACGGAAGAAGAAGGATCCCACCACTCCATTTCCTCCCCGATTTCAACCACCTTACACACTCTGTGAGAGAGACGGAAACCCCACTAATTGATGTCCTTCTCTCCCTGAGTTACACAATTTGATCCAACTACCTCGAGCAACCACCTCGTTCGTCACTTCACCAAGCACACCTAGTACTACCACAATGTCTCTCACTACATGCAGTAAAGGGATGCAAACCAAATTCACATGTTCCATCTGTTCAATGTATGGCCACTATACTCATCATTGCCCTTCTCTACCTCAGTTTCGACAAACGCTTACGAAAGTACGGTAAAGATTTCAGCAAGACCCCTCTCCACCCACGACATCGAAGATCCACATCACTGACATCCATTATATCTTTACCTCACTCAACGAGTGGATGAGGTGCTCTTGATCTCTTTGTGAATCACTTGATCACTTCAAATACCAGTGTCCTTTGATCATTGAATACAAGTGTCGTCAAATGGCCCTTATTCAAAATCCCCCGACCACCTCACTCCCTGCAATGCAAGTGATTCCCCCTAATCCTTCTCCATATACTGTTCACATCACCGCCCATAAACCTGAGTCACTTCCCATCCCTCCATAGTTCATGGATAGACTGTCTGACGATTTTCCACTAAATCCTCCCAATTCCCCGATTCAATTCCCCCAGGAAATCTTACCCCCGACCATAGTCTTCAACCCACAATGTCTGGATATTTGGTTTATGGAAAGCACACCATCGCACCATAGTTGGGATATCCCCTCTACATCTTCACCACCTGAATATAATCACACAACAACAACCACCAACGTTACTTCCCCGGATCCCCTATATTATTGCATTTTCCATTGTGACGAAGATATCTTGGAAGAACTAACGACCTTTGGTTTCCCATGGAATGCACTCCATCACAGAGTGCTTTTTATCTCACAGGAGGCCTTTCACCTTCCTAGTCAAACCTCCATATGTGCAATCAAAACTAAGGATTTCATTCTGTAAGGGCATATAGACTGGTCAACAACCCTATCCCTGCCCCTGATACTTTTGAAGAAGGAAACATGGCCAACATTTCCCCCACTATCAAAATTGACATTTCCATCAAACCAGGAATCATATAAGAAATCACCATCGGTGCCGCATTCTCCCCTGAAGAACTTATGGCTTATAAATCTCTCTTTTAGGAATACCAGGATATTTTTTCCTGGTCACATATCGATATGCCCAACCTTGATCCTTCTACCGTCGAACATAGCATTGACACATGGGCCGATGTCGCCCCAGTACGAGAAAAGAAACACCCACTTTACCCATCCAAAATTGCGGATATCAAAGATGATATAGACAAATTACACATTGTTGGGTTCATTTACCCCATTGTGTATACCTCATGGGTTTCTAACCCCGTCCCCGTTAACAAAAAATAGGGCACTATTCACATTTGCACTGACTTTTGATCTCAATCATGCTTGTCCCAAAGACAACTTCCCAATCCCTTTCATTGACCAAATTGTCGATGACTATGCAGGCCATGAGTCTCTTTCCTTCATGGATGGTTTCTCTGGCTACAACCAAATCCAAATCCACCCAACAAATCAGTATAAAACCACATTTACCACCCCATGGGGTAATTTTGCGTATTGTGTCATGCCCTTTGGGCTCAAAAATGCTGGCGTGACTTTCCAATGGGCCATGACTTATGTTTTCCATGATATTGCTTGCATCATCCTTGCATACTTGGACGACCTCACAACTTGATCCAAGAAATGAACTCAACATTTAGATGACCTCCGCGTTGTATTTCAATGATGTCACTAGTATAATATTTGCTTGAACCCCCTCAAGTGTGTATTTTGTGTCACCGTCGGACGCCTTCTTGGGTTTATTGTCTCCCAACACAACATCACAGTGGACCCCCTCAAGGTCCACACCATCACAAAAATTCCACCACCTCAAAATTTGCACCAACTGTAGAGTCTACAAGGGAAAGACAACTTTTTACGACTCTTTGTCCCAGATTACACCACTCGTGCGCATGGTTTCCTTTGCTTACTACGCCATGATATCCCATTTCGATGGGATGAACATGCCCAAACCACTTTTGATGATTTAAAAGCAGTGATATCCAATTCCCCTTTGATTAGTCCTCTCGACTACTATCGTGAATACATCCTCTACCTATTGGCCTCCACCGTCTCAGTAGCAGGAGTTCTCGTCCAACTAGGCAATGATGTCCACAAGCATGTTATTTACTACATCAGTAAAAACCTTTCAGGACCACCCCTGAAGTACAATCATGAAGAGAAACTCACCCTCGCAGTTGTACTCGCAGTTGTACTCGCAGTTCAGAAACTACATCATTATATCTTGCTTCACACTACCAAAGTCGTGGAAGATTCCAACCCCATGCAGTACCTTCTTAGTCGATGACAAATTAATGGAAAATTTCTTGATGGGTGGTCATTCTTCAGGAATATGACCTAGAGTTTTCAACTCCCAAAAGCAAGAAAACACTTGTTCTTGCCAAACTCATCATGATTTTTCCCTCGGACGCTAAAGATTCACTCGTCAATACGGATTTTCCCAACGAAAACCTCTTCTACATTCCCTCGGATGACCCTTGGTATGGTGATATCCTCATCTACCTATGGACACAGAAGTGTGGGTCTCATCTCTCTCGAGATGATTGTCGATGCCTTTGCCATCATGCCCCTCGGTATCTCCTCATCAATGACGTTTTGTACTAATGAGGGGTCGACACCATACTCCATCGATGTTTGACCATCGACAAAGAAGACATAGTCTTGAATGACTTCCATAGCGGTGCTTGCGGCGGCCACCTATCAGGGATGTCCACCGCTCAGAAAATAATTTGAGTAGGCCAATTTTGGCCCACCTTGTTTCATGACTACATCCACATTGTCAAGTGATGTGACAAATTCCATTTTTATGCAAACAAATCACGAGCGCCACCCGCTCTTCTCCACATAGTCATCACCATCGACCCCTTCTGCAAATGGGGCATAAACTTCATGACTTGAAACCCTCCATCTAGTAATGGACATAAGTACATCGTCATGGCAATTTATTACTTTACCAAATGGGTCGAAACCATGCCTACCTTCAACAATACTGGTGACACAACAATGTGTTTTTTCTCCAATCACGTGATTACCTGTTTCGAAGTTCCACTACAATTAGTATATGATCATGATAAGCACTTTGAGAATGAGATATTTGTCGAACTCTCCTAAATATTAGGCTTCTCCCACGAATTTGCCTCACCATAATACCCCCAGTCCAATGGATAGGTTGAGGTTGTTAACAAAGTCCTCAAAACCATGTTGCAACACACTGTCAACAAACATAAGACCAATTGGAATCATATGTTGTTTTCGACACTATGGGCTTATCGCACAATAGTTAAAACTACCACTAGTTTTAAACCATTTCATCTCGTCCATGGGGTCGAAGCCACTCTCCCCATTAACTCCCCATTAAGTGTGAAATTCTTATATTACGCACCGCTATCGAGCTATTACCTGACACTGCTCCAATGGAGTAGCGCTTGCTGCACTTAGAGTCACTAGATGAATATCGTTGATCTTCATTACAGAACAATGAGGTAGCTAAAAAATAATCCAAGGCCACCTTAGACTGCCATGTCAACCTTCGCTCATTCAACGAAGGAGATCTCATCCTAGCCTATGATATCGCTCACGATACTCTCAGCCATGAGAAATTCGAGTCATTATGGCATGGAGCCTACATTGTCCAACACTCTCTCAGTAAGGGCGCTTACATCATAGCATCCCCATAAGGCTATCCTCTCAAATAACCTATCAACGGGTTGTACTTAAAGAAGTTTTACACCTGAGTGTAGTCATTCTACACTAGGATTTTTATTTTTAGTACGCATTTGTAGAGTTTTTAGTCTTATTTTATTCCATGCCTTATGTCTTATCTAACATTCCTGTTATTGATACATGACCCTACCATCGGCCTACCATATTAGTTACGTTGACGGAGCTAGCCGCCAGACACAGAATCTTGCTTCGACCGCTTGGGCCCTCTACACCTCCTCACATGAACTGCTCCACTCTAGTGACATATATTTGGGCTCAACAACCAACAACCAAGCCAAATACGCAATCATCATTGGCCTCCTCACTGAGGCCAGTAACCGTCACATTCGTCACCTCAATGTCTTATTAGATTCACAGCTCATCGTCCTGCTGCTCAACAATGTATACCATTTATGTGACCCTTGCCACTTTTGCAAATACTTGCAAGTTAGAATCTTATCTCAACATTTTGATTCAATTACATTTACACATATTCCACGAAAATTTAATCAAATAGGAGATAACATGGCTAACATAGTATTAGATTGGAATTTATCACATCAAGATGCCATCACACATACATACAAAATCAAAAGTTTGTCACAACATATAGATTAGACATCATAAAAAACATAACAAAAAAAATCACATGTGAACACCATAGAGATCCCAAAATGTATATCCATATATATATATAGATCAACGTGTCATCAATGTTTACAAAAAAGTACAACATGTATATCGCCCATAGGCAGGTGAACCCCTTCATCATTATAGGTACAAAATGGGTGTCACACTACCCTATACAAAATGGGCTCGCAGGCCTATATAAATACAAAAATACAACTGGGCACTCATGGTGACTCTAGAACGCCACCACTAGGTCCTCTATCGGTAGGATTTGCCTCGCTAGCTGGGGGTCCTCCAGGTCTGGGGAGTAGTCGCCCAGTCATTGTTGCTATTGCCACTGTTTCTCTATAGATTAGGGTCTGCAACTATGCAAGGCCACCCACGCACTGCTCTAGGACTCTCTCATCCTGGATGTGAGACCACATGCCCTTGGGCACACCTTGTATCACCACCTCCAACCGGCGGTGGAAATCCTCTAACCCCCCGCTGACCTCCACCGACAGAGCATGTGAGAGCCCTGCTCCCAGATCATCAAATATGCATCTCCGGCCAGCTCGTGCCTCTTATGTTGGCCTCGCATCAACCTCTTCCCTTCAATGCCTCTACTCGTGGCGATGTCTCTAGCTCCTGACAAGCCGACCCTCCAACCAACTCCACCTAATGACCTCGTGGCCCTACATCTACAAAAACACAAACAATTATAGCATCAACATCCATCCATACATAAACATATGTTATACTATCAAAATTATAAAACATAAAATACACCAACAAACCTCTATGGTCCCAATCCTCTCCAAGAGGTAAAACCATATTCGAGTCACGTCAAAAGTCCATCCCACCATATTGGAATCGAAGTACGATCTGTGGCATCTGGTGCCACACATGTTCCATCTCGACCATAAAATAATGGCCTCCCTCCCCACCTCCATGTCACAATAAAATCGATTCCCATCGCATCAGACGGGGCTCTCGTGCCTCAACCACCGACAACAAAACTCTAGGGCGCAACATGGGCACTGTCTCTAAAAACCAGGCTACCAAGATTGACCCAAAGGAAAACTCACCAGAGTCAGCCTCCCGACATCGATTTAGCTTCCCCACCATCTTGGTGTGCAACATCACACCTATATGAACATATCCCCATCCAATTCCCTTCGTAGAATCCTCAGCTAACCACCACTGATCCACTCAGTAGCTAAGGATCCATAGATCCTCACAATCATCGCTGCCATGCAACGATGCAGCAACACATCGATCACATCAATATGCACGACCAAACTTGACGTAAAGTTTGGTCCCGAATAGTACCTCTGCACCAAGTCTTCCAGGTGGACATCCCATGGAAATTGGGGATCAATAGGTAGGGCCCTCCCCCGAAAAGGGAGCTCGGTCAAGAAATAGACATCCTCCATCATAGAGAATGTTAGTTGGTCCCCCTACACAATGAATCACTGCAGATCAGTGCTCAACATAGAAATCAAAAACTGCAATAGGTACTCTTGTGCCCATAGCATTGAGCAGTCGAAGAACTTTAGTATCCCACAGGCTGCCAAAGGTCTCCAAACACCTGAATCATCTCTCACCGCCTCCCTAAGGTGCTCCCGGACTCTCTCTCTCTCTCCAATGGACTGGCATCTGGAACTGATCACCTGCATTCACACAACCAACACTTGATCAACCATCATCATTCATAAGCAAAAAACTACAAAAATACAAGTGTTTTCACAAAAACCCAGCTTTCCCTCAAGTGCACTATTGTTAACCCTTACAGGCGTGCACATATGCATGCATTTTCTTCGCACAACTGCACACAAATCAGCAGATGTTGAAGAAACAAATGCACATCTATCTCACCCACAGGTGCACACTCATGTGGACCTATTCGCTACACAACTGTGCATTGGTGTGCAACTGTCGGATAAACAACAACGCATAGTGCGCCACTATTTTTCAAACAGACACACATCAAGTGCTCACCTATTTTCCCCACCCATGCGCCTCCATGTGCCTCCATGCGTGGTTGTATTCAACATAGTCATACACAATGCACAGGAGATGGAATTATACCCGTGCACATCAGCGTGGGTGTTCTTTGATTGCCCACGCATTGGGGGGCCCACCCCTACAAAACCTACTAGTACAACCATCCATACGACCCTGCCTAGAAAAGCGAGCCTATCTAATATGCAAGAGGATGATATCACTAACCTGACTCTCACAAATCTTGGATCCAACGGTTCGAACTCCCGTAATCTCCAAATCTCCTCTAAAATCTCTTGTCAACTCACTATGGCCACAGGTACAAAGGAGGTGGCATTGTGGACCCCACATCTATATATAGTCCCTTTGGCCAAACTTCCATGCTCAGTTACGGGAGCTTAGAGTCTTTGTTTTCCGATCCATCTTTAGCCACAGGAACAGGATCCTGCCGCCTACACAATCACCTTCCCCAGGCCACCATCCGCACTCAGCCTTGGGGGAGCCTTTTTCCCACATCATGCCCAAGTACGCATGCTCATGTTCAAAATTATCAAATAGTTGTTATATGATCTTTATCTTAATATATTGTTCACATCGGGTATTCAATTTTAATGTGTGTAGGTACTTGGTCATCACACACTAGCGCCACCCCTTCAGATATATGATCGACACTGGCATGTAATCATTCCCTCTGGATATCAATTACATCTCCCAGTCACACCCTTTGACACTTACCTATAGGATCCTCACATCCGGCTCTGCAGTACTATCACCTCCAATGCATTTCGGTATTTTCACCCAGTAGCACTCTTCCCACATGAGTTTTCCCATTCATAGTCCCCCTTGTCACTTTGACACTCATGCTTCTTTCAACCCTAGGGATGGGAGTCCCGATAGTCTTACGCATTTTTTGAGAATCAGAAACATACTCCTTCTCCTCATTTTTGCTAGCTTTCCCAGTGGACTCCCAGGTTATGTCATCACGGTTCTACTTTGACTGTGCCTCCACAGTATCATTAACCCTCCATTTTATCCACAATCAGTTTTCCCATCTGTGAATTTCCCTCCACTCATTTTCCTCATACAGAAACCCACCAATGGGGCCCCTACCCTCCACCAGTTCACCACGCAACTTGCGCCCTCCCAGGCCAAGCCATATTGCATTGGGGCACCCATTTCTGTATTTGTACACTCATCCCCAATTATTCTTTATTCATTTGGTAATTATACAAAAGCCTCTGTTTCCAGCATTTACATAGGTTTTTGTGGTCATGACCCTCTTTTTTTCGGCAAAGAAACCCATGTCGCCCTTGGTTGGGGAATTCACTATCTCCTACTCAATTTGACATCGTCCATAAACCCTGAGTATCCCAAAGTCCATGTACCCCTGATCTTTGAGTTTGTCCACTTTGTCACGCCTCTGACACAATTTAAACCCATGTCTAGTCGTTCCCCTGACACTAGATCTAGTTTCATGGTTGTTGCCAATCATCCATCACATATATCCCCAACCAAGTGTAGACTTGAGTCCCACCGCATCTTTACTTCGTCCATGTTCCTTATCATTTCCTGATCTTATCGTGAGATCGGAAGAG
>CBVK0101782331.1:0-18793 GCA_900067695.1 Picea abies
ACGAGATCGGTCTCGGCATTCCTGCTGAACCGCTCTTCCGATCTCACGGCTTGTGGGTTCCATCAACCAAACATCCCGAAGCCCCAGAGCTCTGAACTCCCGTAGTTCTGAAGACCATGAGATGGTTAAGGAATTTAGGCATGTGTTATTCCCTGGTGTACTTTGGCATTTAGAAACCACATTTATTTATATTTCATTTGGTTTCATGCCTTTCATTCTCCATGAAACTTTACCCTCCATTTTTCTGGAAGTGTAAGAATAATATATATATATAGTCTTGCACTATCTTGTTACTTGGAAATTTAAAGAAAATTATTTTCTCTTACAGAAAAAAGAAGAAAAAGGAAAAAATATAGTTTTCCATTCTTTATAAAGAGATTTAATAAAAGTTTATATTCCAAGGAAATTTCTCCATTGTGAAAATTTAAAATATAATTATAATCTCTTCTTTCTCATGGGTAAATGAGTAAATTTTATTTCCTTATTACCGTGATTTACTACTCGTACTAAACTTAAGGAAATTGGCGATTCTAGAAATCAACTCCAACATATAATCATTGAACATAATTGGTGATTCTAGATTTATCATTAAATCCCTAGTTCATGAGATAATGCCAAAAGACAATGGGCTAACTTCCATTGTTATGAAAACAACAAAGTTTTTCAACATAGGGACAAGATCTCATATTTTCATGTACTAAAGGAACATAATGACCCTGTTGATTGTCTAGAAAATGGGGCAATCCTCTTACCCCAAGGAAAGTTTGTTAAAAATGGTGGGGGGTTCATTGTCTCCTTCATCCCCTAATGTTTTACATCCACATTTTTTTGGAGACACGTAGCATCACATTTATTAATTAAATGGATTCGAAATCATTATATTTATTTGTGTCCAAATGGTAAGGACTTGCAAAGATGTAAGTCTTTTTTTGTGGCGTGCAAATTTTAACTCTCATCCTCTGTTTTTTTCCCTTCATTATGGTTTTCTTCATGTGAGGTTGGATATTAGTAGATATGGTTTGGATGGAAATATAAAGATTGATATTTAGCTATTGTGCAACTCTCTAGGTTCTTGGTTTGAATTTGTTTCCTAGTATGTTTGTTGTGGTGGAGGTTTTTGAAGTCCTTTCTCTAGTTCTCTCTATTCCCTATCTTATGAACATTTGGAAGCTCTGTGGCCTTCCTGCTCTCGTAATACTTATCTCTCCACTTCGGTCAATATTTTAGTGGTCTGGTCTTTGGGATGTAATTATCAGGTTTCTTTAGGCCTTGCATTCCTGGATATGGTTTTGGGCTCTATTTTTCAAAGATAATTTCGAGGGTCGAGACTAGGGAAGATAATTCATTTCCCTTGGGATGAGTTGCCTTGCTTATCCATCTTTGGCCTTTCCAATTTTTGTTTTAGTAGTTTTTGGTTCAACATATTTGGTGAATGGTCTTCAAGTTGTGGCCATTTCAAACTTTCATTGTTTGGCTCTTATATGTTTTATATTCTATTGGTTCCATTATCTACTAATTCCATCTATATGGATTCAAGGGACCTTCAAGAAACATGAAGGATCCTATGGTGGCACGAGGAGACCCTCCAAGGTAACAATAAGCTCTCTAGTTGATCTCTATAAGTGTCCATGATAATGGACAACATTGTGCTACTCATAATGCAAATATTATGAACCTCCCATTCAATAAAGGGAAAAAAGGGATGTTATTGAAGCAGAGTCTGGTATGATGTGAAATATGGTTCTTAATATGTGTAAGGACTCCATATCTACTACCTCAAATCATTGTGTTTCCAAAAACTTAGTCTAAGGTGATTCCAATGAAGAAGAAACTATACACTAGTCCAAAAAAGCCAGGGAAGTGGAATACCAAACCTCTCTTTACTCCATGGGAGGCTAGGAGGAAGTACCAACCAACAAGATTTTAATTAATCTATATTTTTCTTAATGTTGTATATATTTTCAGTATCTTTCTCAAGTAGTATACCTACACTAATAGTTGGAATGTATCTTCCATAGGTATTTGCAAACTTTTGTACATGTGGTATCTAAAAGGTGCAAGTTTTGTTTGAATCATCATGACAAATCTTTGAATGTTTTACTAATAGATACAATACAATCCTTTTAATACAATATCTCCCAGTTTCTTTTTGTTTTTGAAAAAATATATTCTTAAATGTTTGTTTCAAAAGAATAGAGTGGAGAATGTACAATCAAAGTTGTGCTTGATGGTACATCAATTTGTGAGGAAGTGCAACCATAGATAACATTCTTGTGAGTCAATTATTTTTATCCGGAGTGGTTTGTGATGAGGGGTGTTGCCCCCCCCCAGGTTCAATTCCCGCAAGTGACATGTTGAGCTCTTAAATGAGCAAGCTATCGAAAAAGCCCTTACTTTCTACAAAATATGGTTTACCCCGGGTACCATCCTCAAAATGAGGGGAAGTTCCCGGTGGGTTTCCCTGGGCTCTTTTCCAAGTAAAAAAAAGGTAAAATTCTTGTGAACACATTTTCTATTTTATTTTGGAACTTAATATTTATCCTATTTGGTTAATTCCAATTACTTGGAGTGGATAAAAATTGTAGTTGAGGACACAATATCTCTTGCAAATATTATAATAGGCCATGCATTCACCTTACATTAATACCAAACAGTTACATTGAGAAGCCTAATTATTCCTATTCTTTGCAACATGATGTCTCATGTTGCAAAGAGTAGTTGAGGAAAAGAAACATTGTAAAGCAATTTATTGAATTTGTAAAGCATTGGATATCTTACAACTTGTTTGTCATCTACAAAATTTATAAGCATCATTCTAGAGATTGTTTTTGGTAAGGAACATAGTTTATGAGGATATTTGAACTTCTTTTCATTGTGATTTGTATATTTAATAGGATTTTGTCTAAATGTTCTACGTTTTGGTATTTTTCACCAGAATCCAACAATATAAATTTGGGTGAAATAACAATTATATTTTGTTTAAATTACATTTTTGAATGCATGAATAGATTCAACGTCTTGAAAATCCCCTAAGTCTCTCGGATTATATAGAATTAACCACTCAGATATGCAGATCCAAAAATATATCGCCATATTTTGAACAAAATTAAATGGACAATATCACCGAAAAAAATCCAAAACATAGAATGTTTAGACTACGAAATTTAATAATGACAACCATAAGGATGATATATTTGACAACTTGGATAGATTAGAAGAGAAAATCAAGCATCATTTAGTGATTGCAAAGATTAAATATTATAAGTGATATTAGTGAAATAATGTGCCATGAGTTGCATAATCCTCTAATGAAACCTCGTATTATATGAGCCTTTTCTCATTTAGATGAAGCTATATTATAGGTGTTGATATTATGACATGGCACTATAATTTTTTGGAGAGAATGTACCCTAACCCCACATAAGCAACAAGTGATTTGAAACCAATTGAATTCTTAGAGGGACAAGGAAATAATTTGTGGACTCCAAACAACTAACTATGATAGGGAACAAGAAACACCTTTGTCTTTCAAGAAATATTATGGACTTCATGTTCCAAACATGCAATAGTTTGTTAATTGTATTTAAAAAAAAAATAACTCCTCTGCTTGCAAGAGAATTTGCAGGACAATTCATTGCATTCCCCCCAATAAGATAAACATGTTGAAATTGAAGAAACTATGATATCTTGTTTTTGTGCATAATTGCTTATGGTTACTAAAACATATTTTGTTAAAAAAAATTCCAAGCTCGAAATTCCAGTACTTGAAGTTGAATACTAATCTAAATTGTTTGCTTAGTTAAGGGATACAAGACTTGAAAAAAAATAAAAAGGAGAGACACTATGATCTATTCATGTTGTTTTGCATGATAATACCTATTTTATGTATAGATAGTATTGTCCTGAATTAATGTGTATGTAATATGTATGTGTACAATCATGCAATGTGAAAATAGCTTATGTAGTTGTATTTTAATGTGTATAGCTACACTTTTTACATTCAAGTTGGTTATTTTTGTAAGGTTCTATATATATTTAATATTTATCCTAAGCAAAAAGATGAATTGTAAGATGGATAACGTTGTTGGTTGAAGTTGACAATGGTCATAGTTAAATATGGTCCATATGCATCTATGATTTAACATAAATGCACATATCCATTATAAAATTATAAACAAAATTAGAGACTAAAATAAAATCAATAAAAAATCTCATACAATTTTAAACCTAAAGTGAAAAAATGCCAAAAATGCATAAAGTATCTAAATTGAAGGACAATCTTCTCAAAATCTAAGATCAAATCATGAATACATTCCCCTCCGTGAAACTCACAACTCAATAATTAAGTATAATCAAAATACAATTATTGTCCACTTGCCTAACTCAATACTCAAATATCAAAATCACATGCCTTGTTGAGACATAGTATACCAATACACTAGTCCATTCAGAGAGCACCTAAATTAGAGGCATTGTTGCATTCCTCTACTTCAAATACATTAAAAAAATAAAACATCTAATAAACCATCAAATCCAAATCTCCTATAAGAAAAATAAAGGATGACATAAATATATTTACATTCATTATACCTTGATCGACCACCCCTTAAGAAAACTAACCTTGAAATCATACCAAGCCTATGGATTGCAACTTCTTGACATTGATCTTGTACAATGGGACAAAAATATCTCACCAACAATAGAATAATTGATTGATGCCTTGGAAAATCCAATTCATATAAACTCTTAGTACAACAAAATGTGTTAAAGGGGCCTCTTCCACTAAGATTATTTATGACATGAATTGTTCATTCATTAAAGAATAGTGAATTGCATGAACAACAACAAAAATCAATACATTTAAACAAATTTTTAATAGTTAAACAATTAAAAAAAAATAGTATAGGTTTCTCACCATCCTTGGCATTATAAAACACATGTCAAGTTATACATGATATAATTGACATCAGATAGAGACCTCTGAAACACTTCCTCTATAATAATTTCCAAGTAGCCTTCATCTTTTTCCAAATAATACTCATAAGCTCCATTTTGTTAGTAGATGGTTTTATCTTTATTCCAACCTAGAAGTGTAAGCATACCTATAGAATCTCCATAATTGGTTTGAACATAATCCATCATTGTTTTTCTTGAGGTCAAATAAGAGTTCAAAACACTTTGAAAGGTGAAATCCTGAATGCGTAGTTAAAAAAACAACATCAATGTGTGCCATGGTTCACACAAAGGAACAGCTTGAATGACCATAGTGATGGATTAAATGTGAGATAGTTGTAACACAATGTCATATATGAATGAAAGTGTATAGGGTGGGGCTTCTCAATCTTATAGACCCCAATCTCATTACCTCTTGAAAAGTATCCAAGTGTCTTGGTGCTATTGTTTGTTGTTGGTGTTGTCAATGTTGGATCTATACTCTTGAAAATCTATAGCATAGTACTCATGAAGGGTTTTTCAACTAACTTTGATTCTTGTAGGTCTAATGGAATCACTACAAGTATGATGGTTCCCTCCATTTCCTTAGTTGAAAAAGAAATACCCTAAATTCAAAATTATTACAAAGAAAATGGCCATAAACACTCTCAACCCCTAGCAAGGGCAGGGCTTGATTTATTTCCGTATCCTAGGCTCTAGCCACCATTATGACCAAGACGACCAAGTTTTCTAACTTCTCTAATAGGAAATCCCTCGGAGAAATATGTCATCATTCAACACAACTTTATTCACTTTGTCCAACGTTATGACCTCATTTTTAATTTACTTATCACATAACCATTGCTAAATCTACATCATTTTTTAATTGTTTTTTTTAACCTTAAAAAAAAATGTGCTTTTTAAAAGTAAATAATGGTGTTTTTTCATAAAAATAATATGAGTTTTTCATTTTAAAAATATGTTTTTTCATTAAATAAGGCAATTTTTCATTTTAAAAAAGAGGTTTTTTCATCAAAAAAAAACTTTTTTTTTATAGAAAAAAAGTGTTTTTTTTCTACAAACTTATTTTTTTTTTTTTGTTAAAAAACAAATTTCTACAAACTTATTTTTTTTTTTTTGTTAAAAAACAAATAAATAGAAAAATGTGTTTTTTTTTTCTTTAAAGAAAAAAAGAAACATCTATTTTGAATTTTCTTTTTCAATTTATTTGTTTTTAATGAAAATTAAAAAAATGATTAATAAATAAAATACAACGTTTCGATTTACAAGCTAATTTGAAGTTCTTTGTTCATGACAATACTAGTGATTGGGGCTACTATTTCAATTAAGTCGCAGTTTTAACTCCAAAAATAAGAAGGGTGCTACTATTGGCATCACTTTTCAATTTGAGGGTCAATTTTCTACAATGCAATTTTAACAATATTAGTTGTCAAGGCAATGATTTCAAACAAGTCGCAATTTTAACAACCATGTAAAAAAAGGGGTGCTACTGACAACACCATATTTTGAAACAGGGGTAAAAAACGTGACCTCTAAAAAATGAGAACTCTAGAGAATTCTCGTTAAGTTGGTAACTTTGTTGACCTAGAAACTCATAACAAAACTACAAAGATGGAGAATCGTGTTGAGTCAGTGGAAGAGGTGGGTGATCATTGATATCCACCTATATTAGTCCTACCCCATAATAAGAAGAAATAGTCCCCATTGTGTCAAGTTCCCATAGTAGATGGGGAATATTTTGTGGAATTTGAATCTTGGTGATCCATTTACCTTGCTAAAGAAGCTAGCATGCTTTGACAACCTAGTAGAGTTGTATGTTTTATTGGTGAGTGCCCTTCATCTTGGTGTCCATGCTCTGATCCTCTATAGATTACGCAATGTAGTTTTGATTGATTTTTGTAGGGGATAATTTTTTAGCCACCTTTGAGGTGTCCAACAGAGGTAGAAATAGCTCCACATTAAATACTTGGTGCAAGCCAAGGAAATGAGGAATACTCATTTCGGAAAAAAAATTCACCCATATCATTTTTTATGGTCCTACCACATAATTAGAAGAAATGGTCCCCATTGTGTCAACTATCCATAGTAGATGGCGAAGCTTTAGCTGAATCTGAATTTTGGTGAGCCATTTACCTTCCTAAAAAGGTTATCCTGCTTTGACAACTTGATAGAGTTGTATGTTCTACTGGTGAGTGCCCTTCATATTGGTTTACATGCTATGATCCACTATAACTTACTCAATGTAGTTTGGATTGAGCTTTGTAGGGAACAAATTCTCATCCACCTCCGAGGTTTTCAACAGAGGTCGAAAATATGGTAGAAATAACTCCACATTAAATACTAGGTGCAAGCCAAGGAAAGGAGGAATACTCAATTCAAAATCATTTTCACCCATATCCTTTTTTATGGTGTAAGGATCATACTGGAGTGGTTTGAGCTTCCTATGGGGCCTATGAGGTGGTATTTTTGCAAATGTAAACATACCTTGCCACCAACTTGAAACTTGTGTAGAAATAAAAGCTAGTCATGTCATTGCTTGTACTTGGCATTGGCCTTCTAAAATATATCATGAACATGTTGTTGGAGGTGTTATATCCATTGAAAAAAATTGGTTTCTTTTCCTAGCTTAGTCTAAGCATGGGAGAAATCTTTTGGTGAAGATGGAATGGATATAGCTACATCGATGGGGGGTAATGGTTGAAACCCAAAGCACACCTGAAAAGGGTTGTGGCCAATAGAGTCATGGAGGGCTCTCTTATATCTATGTTTAACATATGGAAGGTTCTCATCCCATGTACATTCATGCTTGGAGTTGTACATGCGTAGGATATGCACAATCATCATGCTGACCACTTCCAGTTCTCCATCTATTTAGGGGTGAAAGGAAATCAATTTAGTCAACTTGGCGTCCATCATAGACCATAGGTTGTACCAAAAGGTAATAAGAACATGTTGTCACTATCTGAAATAATGGTTCATGGTAGCCCAAAATGAACCCACACATGCACGTCCTGTTATTTGGTATACGCATTTTACCATAGTCAATGTTACACCATTTTCACCCAACCATAGGCACTTACATGTACCACCCTTGAGTAGAGTAACCTTTTCTTAGATAGATTAAGTACATGAATCAAGTCCTCTTAGATAAAACCTAAACAGAAATACCAACACGGTTGCAGCAACAACATACTACCAATAGAGCATATCTTTAACAAGAGAAGCACACAAGAGAGAGATGCTAGAAAGACTGAGCAAGGAGAGACTTCACCATTGCAGCTACTGTGTCACCTTCCTAAGACTTGCACCCTTTCTTCCCTTTGTTGAACTACTGCAACTGTTGTTCCTTCTAGACATGTTCCCTTAACTGTAGAGTGAGTGAGTGTGTGTGAAATGAGATAGCGCCTACCTTTATTTATACTAGTCTGTCCAAGTGACTTTTCATGTGGGGTCAACTTCTCTTTCTGGAGCCTTCTAATTATTTATTATTATTCTCCTTAGGGTATTTCCACATATTTTTAATGGTTCTCTTGCTTCCAAAATATTCTTCTCTAAGCACAAAGGTTGTCCTGGAGGTTAATACCTCATGCAACTACCAAAACATCAACACTCGCTCTTAGCTAGGGAGGTATTATCCAAGATGTTCTTCATCTATTAGTCTCAATCAAATCCATACATGGCATGTACAAGACTACCACCAATCACATGGTCCTGAAGACCAATCTACAGGTAGCATCACCATAGCCACACATGCTATCCCATTATCAAACATATCATGTCACAAGTATCACCATCATAGCCAAACAGGCTCTGTCATAGTCACACACAAAATATCTTATGGTTATGTCACAGTCATGCATATGGGGCCTCATCAACATACTTAGCATCTTTATAGTGGGCACATCCTCATCGTCCTCTCAGACCTTATGGGTATCGATATCCTTTTAGAACTTATGTCATTACAAGACTTCATATAGCTCACTCAAAGCTAGGAAACTAGCCAGTTCACACAGAAATGTGCTACTTCCCAATCCACACAGAGTCTGGGAAACTATCCATTTTATCCAATTCACACAGAATGGTGCTACTACCCAATCCATATGAAGTCTGGGAAAATATCCAGTTTAGCTAGTTCACATAGAACTGCGCTACTACCCAACCCATGCGGAGTCTGGGAAACTAATGTGCCTGTAAATGAGTACCCATTGTTGCCACACTCTGTAAGATATTTTCCTCTAGAATCACATATGTAACTCATCACTCCCTCTTACAAGGGAAATCCTTCTAGATCATGCCAAGATTGTCTTTGAAATACTCAAACTTTATCTTTGACAAAGGCTTGGTCAACACATCGACTATATACTTGTTTGTAGAAACATACTGGAGATTCATTGCTCCCTTTTGTACCATGTCTCAGATATAATGGTACTTTATCTCGATATGATTTGACTTGTCATGAAACACTGGGTTCTCTGACAACTTTATGCAGCTCTGGTTGACATAGAAGATACAATTCACCTCCAACTCAAGATCATTAAACAACTCGACAAGCAACTTCCAAATCCATACAGCTTTGCAACTAACTGAAAATGTTGCTATATATTCTACCTCGGTCATACTGAGTGCCACACTAGTATTCTTCCTGCTAAGCCATGATATCATTGTTGATCCCAAACTGAAACAACACCCTGATGTACTCTTATGATCTACGACACTACCATCCCAATCTGAATCATCGTAGCCTTGCAATCTTCTCTCACGATCTGAAACATATCTGAGTCCATTGTCAATTTTACATTTCAAGTACCTCAATACATGTTTTTCTTCCATCAAATGAACACGTCTTGGTCCAACCATATACTGACTCAATGTGTTCACCACAAAACATATATACATGGCCTTGTGTTCATTAAATACATCAACGAACCAATCATGTGTCTATACATGGTGGCATCCACTGTCTTTGGAGATGTATCACTCAATAACTTTAGGTTTGTCACCATCGATGTAGGAATGGCTTTAGAATCCATCATTCTGAATCTCTTTAGGATTTCTACAGTATATTTTCCTTGGTTAAGGAAAATCTCATCTGAATTCTGCCATACCTCTAGACCTAAGAAATAATGCATCATACCCAGGTCTTTCATTTCAAACTTTGTATCAATATTCCTCTTACTTTTGACGTTGTGCTTCTCATATCCTATTAGAAACAGACCATCCACATATAACAGTAATATCATTGGTCCACCATCCACAACCTTGTATTAAAGGTTGGAATCTTCTCTATTCTTGGTAAATCTCAAGATCATTAGAAAGATGTCAATTATACCATACCATGCCCTGGGTGTTTGCTTCAATCCATACAATAATTTCTTCAATTTGCACACATGTGCGTTCCTATCATGTGTCTCGAAACCTTGTAGCTTCTCCATGTACAATTCCTCTTCTACTACACCATTCAGAAAAGATTTCTTCACGTCCATCTGGTGTACCTTCCATTTAATTACTATAGCTATAAAAAGTATAGCTCTAATCAAAGTGTATCTTTCCACAAGAGAAAATGTCTCCTCTTAATCTATTCCTTCTTTCTGGGAGAAGCCATGGGCCACAAACCTTTCCTTATATTCTCGATATTTCCATCAATTGAATGCTTTGTCTTGTAGATCCATTTTGAACTCACCATTGTATTCTCTTTTGGTCTCAGAACCACATCCCAAACATCATTCTTCAAAATGGACTGGTAGTCCTTAATCATGGCATCCTTCCATACTTTCTTTTCTACAGCCTCTTCATAACAAGTAGGATATGCATCAATGCTATCACTTAGCAATTCCATGTAACTAGAATATGGTCGCGGTTTCTTAATTTCTCTGAAAGTTCCATCTAGAGAATCATACTTCTTTTCATCCTGAATAATCTCCCAATCCCAAGATGGTCTTCTCTTATTTGTAATCATCTCTCGGGGTGGATCTCCAAGTCTTTGTGGTTTTGTCATATCATGATCTTCTAGAACATACTCTTCTGGTACAACATCATTACCTATATTTGTATCTACAAATCTAGGAGATTTAGGCTACTCATCATGGACCTCATATGTATGATTTTGTCTCAATCTAATAAAGGTTCCATCCTCATCGAAGGTAACATATCTACTAGTCTCAATCTTCCTGTGACCATGGATGTAAGCTCTATATGCCTTCACTGTCTCACTATATCCAACAAATATACCCTTATTTCCTGAAGGATCTAACTTCGATCTCTTATCCTTTGGAACATGCACATATACTGGACAACCAAATATTCTTAAGTGAATGACCTCTGGATTTTCTCTTGTAAACATTTCTTCTAGTGTCTTGTTCTGAAGTATACAACGAGGACTTATTTTCCTCACATATACAATAGTCCTCGATGCTTCTTCCCATAGATGCATCAATAAATATTGATCATGAATCATAGCCTTTATTGTTTCCATTATCAGTAGGTTATTTGTTTCTTCCACACCATTCTGCTGAGGGTTGTAGGGAGTAGAGAGATCCCTCTTAATCCCAACTTCTCTGCAGAATACTTTGAATTCGTCCAATGTGAACTCTCCTCCATTATATGACCTTAAAATATTTATCTTCTTTTCAGAAATATTTTCTACAAGGGATTTGAATTCCTTGAAATTGTTGAATACTTCTCTTTTTGTTTTCAAGAAATAAATCCAAGTTTTACGTGAGAAATAATCTATAAATGAAACATAATATACATACCTGCTAAGTGAAGTGGTTGTCATCGGTCCACACATGCCTGAGTGAACAATGTCCAAAACTCCTTTGGATTTGTTGTCACTACTTGGAAATAGATTCTTCATATTCTTGCCTTGTGCACATCCCTTGCATATACCATCATGATTCACCTGAATCTCTGGAAAACCTATCACCATTTTTCTCACAATCGATAATCCTTTGTAGTGTATGTTATCAAGTCTTCTATACCATAGCTAACTCGGATTTATTGTACTGTGAACTAATTAAGAATATGAGTGTCCCTTTAATTTGTATAGACCTCCTTCTTGAACACCAATCACAATAGCATCATCAATAGACTTTCCTATCGACCACATAAGAACTTCACCATCAATGAAAACAACTTTGAACCCTTTCTCATCCAATGTTGAGATAGAACGGGGATTCGTATTTAGACCGGGTACATCCAAAACATCTTTCATCTTCATAGGATTTTATGTAATCCAACCTATGGGAGGATTCTCCTACCTCTTTAATGGGATACTGATAGTCATCATTGAGCTTCACCTTATGAGGTGAATCCTTTTGAACCAGTTTTGAAAGAGAATCCTTGCAACCGGTCATGTTCTTAGAAGCACCACTATCAATAAGCCATGTGTCACTTCCATGAGCGTTTGTCCCTGTAAGAGATGATATCAATACATATTATTCACTTGAATCATCTTATTTTTCTTTCTTCTGGACATGTTCAACCTCTTCGGTGGCATGATCATGATGTCTTTTATACTTTCCTTTTCTGATTTGATCTTGTATGTGAGGACAATTTCTAGCAATGTGTCCCATCTTCTGGCAGTTGAAGCATTTGTAACTTGAATAATCCTTTTCAGTGTTTTGTGTCTTTTGTGACTTTTGAAACTTCTTGTGAGAGCGAACCTCTTTTTTTCTCTTTCCATTTCGTGTATGTGCTTTAGTGCTTGATTTTCATCATCAACCAACTTTTCTTCTCTTGCTTCCAATCTAGCTTCTTCTTGAGTGCAATCTTCCCATAGTATGCTAAACTTTGTTATTTTTCTTCTGGAACATATTCCCTGAATAAATGATTCCCAAGAAATTTGGAGACCATTAAATGTAGTCAATACTAGCTCATCGTCTTCAATTGTGTCTCCAATGGCTTCAAGTTGTTCTTTGATTTGAGATACCCTCATGAAGTAGGATTGAATGGTTTATGAATTCTGCATCTTCACATTCTTGATTTGTGTCCTCAATGTCATGTTCTGGTCGATATTCCTTCCTTCATATAATTAGGATAAATCATCAAACATTTGTTTTAGAGTATTTAATGATGATACATGAAGGATCAAGTGATTCTTGATAGAATCTTCAATAATCTTTTTTTATTTACCAGGTTCTTCTTGTATTATGCTTTAGCCTCATCTCCCTCTGGCTCTTGAACTTATTCTTCAATGAAGACTTGTAAATCACTCTCCTTTAGAAAGAGCATTACTCTATATTTCCATGCTTGGAATTTATCAACACCCTCAACCTTCTCTTCAAGCTTAGTGTTGGAAGTCATTCTTCCCCGGAATCTATAAAATATGAAAAAACAAGAATGAGTTTTGATATTACCAGTGAGTGCGCAATGCCAAGGTGACCTCCTTTATTCAAGGATTTTCTTCAAATTCAACCTTTAAATTCCCAAACGTCCTAACCTAGGGTTTTATGAGGAAAACCTAAATTTCCAACTTTTGAATTTTGGAGATCTAATCTGGGGGGGAAATGTGCCCTCCTAGACGAGCTTCTTGGTGGCTTTGTGAGTTCTCAACGAGCTTGAAAATAGGGGAAAATTAACGATATTCCTTCTGGTGGTTAGACCATCTTGAAGGTAACCAGCTCTGATTCCATGTTAAAGTTTTGGTATGCTCATTTTACCATAGACAATGTTACACCATTGTCACCCAACCATAGTAACTTTCACGTACCACCTCGAAGCACAATAAACTTTTCTTATATAGATTCCATACATGAAGCAATTCCTCTTAGATAAACCGAAACCATAAATATCAGCATGGCTGCAACAATAACACAAGACCAATAGAGCGTACATTTACCAAGAGAAGTGCATAAGAGAGAGATACTAGAAAGAGTGAGCAAGGAGAGACTTCACCACTACAATTGTTGTGTCACCTTCCTCAGACTTGCACCCTTTATTCCCTTTGTTGAATTGTTGCAACTACTGCACCTTCTATACTTTCGCTCTTCACTGCAGAGTGAGTGAGTGTGTGTCAAATGAGTTAGTGCCTTCCTTTATTTATACTAGTCTATCCAAGTGACTTTTCATGTGGGGTCGACCTTTCTTTCTAGAGCCTTCTAATTCTTTATTATTATTCTCCTTGGGGTTAATTATCTTCTAGGGTATTTCCACATCTATTTAATGGTTCTCTTTCTTCGAGGATCTTCTTCTCTAAGCACAAAGGTTGTCATGGAGGTTAATACCTCTCGTAGCTACCAAAACATCAACATGTCCATCATAGACCATAGGTTCTACCAAAAGGTACTGAGGAACCTATTGTCCCTATCTGAAATAATGGTCCATGGTAGCCCAAAATGAACCCAAACATGCTCAAATAAAAGCCTACCAATGGTCATGATTGTGATACTCGCCAAAATGGCCATCTTATAGAACCAATTGAAAACCACAAAGACACAATCGTGACCATGTTTGGTGGAGGGAAAACATGGCATGCAATCCATGGAGAATGAATTTGAGGGCTTGTATAGGGTAGAAAGAGGAGTGTACAACCATTTCTTCTTGATGGATGGTTTAGTGATGGCACAAAAGGTGCACAAAATGATATACTAGTTTATGTTTTGTTGAAGCTTTGGCCAATATAAATACTTATGAAATATTTCTATTTTCTCCTCCACATTGAAGTGCCTTGCCTCTCAACTATAATATGCCTCCCAAATTACCTTTTCATGCTCTCTTGAAGGAACACAAATATGGCCTAGATATCACAAGAGCACATCCTAGAGGTGGAAGTCCAGGACTTGTTTTCTTGCACTGAATTTCTAATAAGTAGTTGTATTGAAGTCAAAGTCACTTTTGTATAATTGTGACCACCTGAAGGTATCGTGGTCGTAGGATTTAAGAATTGTGGTTAGTGATACAACTAGAGACTAACTAAAGAAATATACAACATGGTTGGCATTATCCTTCTTATACTTCATATTCAAGTGGAATTGTTTCACGTATGTGGAGCACTTCTGATGGTGTTCATTATGTAACTTTCTTTGTCTCTGCATGAATTGCAAAGTATTGTGATCAATGTGGATGATTGTTTCCTTTACCATAATATAATTCTTCCATTGTCGACATGCCTACATAATGGAGTGCATATCCTTGTCATAGGTGGGATATCTATGAACAACATCAAATATAATTTCATTGTGATAGGCCATTGAATGTCCCTGTTGAGTGTGGGTTGCACCAATATAATAGTCAGAGGCATCTATCTCAATATGAAAAGGATATTACAGGTTTGGCAACATGAGGATTGGTGCAAAGCATAGACGATGTTTCATATCCTAGAATTCTTTATATTGTGATTTAGACTAGGAAAAATTGAATACCGATTACCCTTCTTTTTCGTGTGGCTTGGACTAGTTTTATTGAGGTCGACTCTCCTTACTACGTTCCTTGTTTTGTGTTTTCAGGGCCACTTCTTCCTCAACTTTAATTTCTCCTCGATTTTGACAGAATATTAGTAAGCATCTCCCAGTGAGGATATGTCCATGAAATCTATCTCTATTTGGATGTACCTATGTAGGCCACTGCAATATTTTAGAACTAGGTGTCACTCGAAGTCTCTGATACCTAGTTTTGAGTGCAAGGTATTGAATATATTGGTGTACTCTGGTAGTGTATGATATCTCTCCAATTGCAGAGTTTTCCTTCTCATGTACTAGTCATCATAGTTTCCAATAGGGTAGAAATCCTCCTTGAGGGAATCAACAATGGCTGCCCAAGTGCGTTATGTTCTAAATTTTGTAGACTCATCCATGTTTTTTCTCTCCCAATATCCTTCCCACCAATCTCTGACATGGGGAAGGGATTTAAGGAGTCAAAAAGTGATCTTTTTTATGTTGATTTTTTTTTGGATAGAGTAGTAACCCTATAATAGATTTAACCAGTTTTCATGGAAAATGCATCTATCTAGCCTTCAAATAATGGGATACCAAATTTAAATTGTTCCTTGAATGGTGTCACTCCTTTGAAATGGCTACTTGGTGAAAGTGCCTCAACCACCATCGATAGTTATCAAAGGATCTGGGCGAAGTTGTCTAGATTTAACGATTTTTCCAAAGCATATGCATATATCTAGCCTTCAAATAAAGGGATATGAAAGTTAACTTGTACCTTGAATCTTGGTGAAAGTGCCTCAACCACCATCGATAGTTGTCGAAGGATCTGGGCGAAGTTGTCCATCATCTCGTTCCTCTGTCACGTGAGGGATTACTTGAGGATCTCTTTCTCTGTAATCTCTCTTTTCCACACCATGGGAGGCCGCTTGGGCTGGCGAGTGTGGTCGTCCCCAAGTGAAACTAGCTCGAGACCCAACTCTATACCTTGACCTCGTTAGTGACTTGCACCAAGAAACAACTAGGAGAAGATTGCTCATATACCACTTATCCAGGTTTTATAGGGAATGAAATGAAACCCACATAGAAATATAGTAGAGAGCACAATAATACAATGAAAATCTAACTTCTATTAATGAATAAAATAGAAAAATACTATCTAACACAAATTGACTAGAATAGTGGTAGATTATCTCTAAAGAGGGAGAGATGTCAGCTATGCTCATTCACAAAAGATAATACAAGAGGACAAAAGAATGACCTTTTAACATAGAGTAAGAACCCTAAAGCTCCAAAACCCTAACCGTAGGAGGAAAAGCAGGAAAAGGTTTATGGGCCCAAGGTGGTTAGTTGATACATCAACTTCTCGAGGGTGCAACTTTTGTATACAATCTCCATTTGGGGCACATAGGAGCTCGTTGGAAAGCTCTAACTAAGGACTAAAATGTTATGGCATGGCCTTGGTGAGTCAAAGAGAAACCCAAGCCCTTGAATTTCCTAATAAACATCATTTTAGGACCAATAAAATCATAACAAAATTGTTAAGTTTAAGAACCATGTGTTGAGTCAGTGGGAGAGCTTATCGTCAATCGCAACATGCCTGGCGAACTCTGGATCGTGTAGATGAATCTTGCCAAGCATTGTTATGGAGAATACTGAGGGAGAAATTGAAACGTAGACAGGTTTCACACCCATACAAACCAAAATGAAATGCTTTCCTTGCCCCAATATGCGAGCTACATATCATGCTCGTGAGGAGTGAGCTAATACGTCAAGCTTAACCACTACTGCATTAAGTGAAACGCAGGCCAAATGTTGCATCCATAAGTCGCCCGCACGATAAGTGAAACACAGGCCAACTATTGCATCCATGATTCGGTCGTTTCAGATTCATAAAGATATGACCAAAATGAAACACATGCAACAACATTACATTTGTTAATTCTTATTGAACACTACTAAACACTCAACAACCTAAAAATGAGTTATTCTATACATATTAATCCTCTTTAATTAGGTAAACGGGGCAACAATGGTTAGAGTAGTAAATTATTAATCATATTAAGTAAATGTGAAAAAATAAACAAAGAAACTTAAGCATTTATAAATGCAAGGAAGTTATGAATATTAAATTTCATTCATTGATTTGGAAGGATGACGAAGAATATACTAGCATCTTCAATTGCTAGCTAGAAGATTAAGATTCATATTTAAAAGATCATTAATTGTGCCAATTTCCAATAGGTGTACACTCCATCCCAAATTTATTTAATATGTAATTCTTTTATTAACTTTTAATTTGTAAGTCTAACTCTTAATTTGTGAGTCTAGTTAACTAACTCTTTAAGTTATTTAAAAATATGCATATAAAATTTTAACTCATGAACACAAGTTCATTCATAATTGTTAATAAATTTAACATTTAATTTTTTTTTACTTAGTTTATCCATTTTGAATATATATATGAAGTAACATCCATCTTAAAATAATAAACCAACATACTTATCAATGCAACATCTAATAATAGGACAAAAAGAGTGAGAATGAGTTCATCAATTGCATTAAAGGGTTTTTTTTTCCCTGAGGTGTGTCATTTAGTCACTCATGTTCTCCTACAACTTCCGACTTCGTGTCGTGTTTTACGTAACCTGAAAGGGGTATTTACAGCCGGTATCCAATCCGAACCCTCTCACCGATTGCGGATATTGAGAGTTTTCACACTCCGACCCTAAAGGGGCATTCGGAGCTGGAGGGGCCCACCGTGGTTGACCATCCATGTAATAACTATGAAGAGCCTAGAAGTAGCCGAGGAGCTGCCCAAACCTAGCCCAGAAGATATCAAGGGGTCCCCGTCTCACATGGGGCTTATTTGCACGGTTAATGTTATTACAAATTGTGGAAAGGGTTATATGCATCGTTTTTAAATGAAAAATGTAGAACGAGCACTATTAATAAGAACTTAATAAAGTGGCTTCTCTTTTATACAATTGGATTCTATTAAAAAAGTAACTAAAATTTAGTGATGGATTGTTACACACGAGAACGGACAAATTAATGTCGTCGGATCATGTTGTTGATATTTTTATATGTTTGGTTAGGCATGGTAGGCTATAGTGTGAAGGAGGTATGTCGACACCAAATCCTCTTTCTCCTACTTTTTCAACAATTTTTTATCTAGATAAGTTTTGATATTCTAACGAGATCCCTAAAAAAAATTGTTTTTGTTAGATTAGGGTGCATGGGAAAATCTCAATAGCTAACAATTTCAAGAAAACAAGAATCCAAGGTTCCACTATATGTTCTCTTTGCAAAGTAGTAGAGGGAAGTGATCATCATCTCTTCTTTAAGTGCACCTTTACAAAATCGGTTTTGGCTAGAGCATTTCTTGGAATGAGTAATTAAATTAACAAATTCAACTAATGGAGAGAAGTGCTTACTCATTGGAGTAGAAACTATAGAGGGTCTTCAAGGAT
>CBVK0101782334.1:0-10975 GCA_900067695.1 Picea abies
TGTAGCATTATCATCCAATATTTGCAGAGTAAATAAACAATGAAAAATCACACACATACACAGTACACCAATGTTTTATGTGGAAACCCAAAGTGGGAGAAAGCCACATAATGTTTTTTCTTATATGTCTTTAAGAATTACAATCATTGGAAGCACCAACTTCCTTTGTTTTCTAGCTGCAACTGGAAGGAGGCTCCAACCCCTAGTTTCTCAGGATACAAACTGATGGGTGTTATATATGCACTAAAAACACAGTAAAAACCGTCAATTAAATTCTCAACCCGGAGTAAGTAAACTTAGAGTTGTAGCAAAATATATGTCAAAGGTAGAAGGGCTGGTAGGAGTATAGTCTAACTAATGAAGGTAGCTATCTAAGGCTAATCTACTCAAGAAAAAATATCTAATGAGAAAACCCTACTAAGCAACTTGAAACTAGGTAACCTAAGTACTTTTGGGCCAAGGATCGATGGATAGTTCTAAGAAATCAAGTAAAACCCCTATGTAAAGAAAACTATTTCATAACAATAAACAAAAGCAACAATTAACCATAACAATAAGCAAATAACAAAAACAAACTACTTTAACTTGCAAACCTAAATTCAATGAGCAACTACCCTATGAAAGCAAGTAAATAAACAAGCAAACAACTATTATATTAAAGAAAGTAAACAAGTAAGAAAAACAACTAGGTAACCTATTAAAGAAAGTAAACAAGTAAGCAGAACAACTAGCTAGCCTATTAAAGAAAATAAACAACTAACTGCTCTAAGATAACTTCTACTACAAATAATCTAACTAAAACTTTTCATTGAACAACTATCTAGCCTAAGAGGCAAGTGGACTATATTCTTAATTAAAAGTTCAAAACTATTTCTAATTCATAAAAGGAAATCTATTTAATTGAAAGCAAGAAGGATAACAACTAACCTTTAATCTATGATAAGAAAACTGCTCTCTAACCTATCAAAACAAAAGACTATCTATCCTACAACAACATTAAAACTATATTCTGATCTATGAAAGAAATAAACTATATCTTCTGATCTACAAAAGAAAGAAACTATCTTTTGATCTACAAAAGCAAGAAACTATCTTTTAACCTATGAAAACTCAAATATAGTGTTGGTGGTTGTGTGAATGTCTCTGGTTTCGTATGATATCTTGATGGTACTTGACAACAAAGGATAATTCAAGCGGTATAAGCTCTACACTGATCTCAATAGCAAAGTGAAAGGTATGGATTAAACAATCCAATGAGAATTTAGCCGTTATGGAAACAATGTTAATTACCCTACATATTCATGAAATTATTAACCATCAACAATATAACGAGATCGGAATTGTACTTCTATGCTATGTAAACAAACTTCATAATTAAATTCAATCATTAACTAAGAAATATAATTGCAATCTAATTCTAGAAAAGGAACTACATAAAGTCAAACTATGCTAGGTCTATCTTAACAATTCAAAGTGCAAGAAAGAAAATGCTTAAAAACAGAAATTAAAACATGGTTCTAGCATATGGAAAGTAAACTAATGAATAAACTAATTAAAAACTAGTTAGCAAAATCTAAATGACTATTAAATAGGCAATAAAAACTGAAACTAACCCTATCCATCCACTGAAGCCTTGGTTAAAGAAAGCATGAAATAAAACTATGTTCTACTCTGTTTTAACTTCTATTTTAAATTTGATTTTAAAAGCATAAATACAATTCAATCTAACATCTAATTTCACACAGGGTTAGTGTATGAGTTTGCAAACTTGTTCCTAACTATAAAATCAATGCATATTAACAAAAATCCTTCATACTAACCTGCAAAAGAGAATTAAAACAGTTAAACTACAACATCTAATTAGATAACAAAGAAATAAAGGAACAATTCATGTACATGAAATAAAAAAAGACATCTAAGCTATGAAATGAATAAATAACACATAGAACAATTACCAGACTATTGGTGCCCCCCCAGCAAGTCGTGGTCACTTCTCAAATGCACACCACGAGCTCAGCAAAATGATTTCACCATTAAAACTTGAAAAACACAGTCTTATACAATTTTTTGACAATTGAAAAATGCAAAAACAGAGGAAAACATTTTTATCTTTATCCTTTACTTTGTCTACTACTCCTTAACTATTGTATGACCACCACAGTGGTATTTATAAGATTTACAGACCAAGTGGTCGACCACAGGAGGGTTGAACCACTTATAAAAATAGTAAATTACATTAATGGTTCCCTAACTGTTGAAATAGAGCGAGCCAATAATCTCCCTGCTCAACAACCTAAACTGAGTTGTCAAGAGTTCAGTAGCTGGAGGGGATAAGAACGAGAAAAACCCATGTTCCTGATTCGCCCACCACTAACCGCCAATACCATAACCGCCAATTCACCCACTCTTTTTGTGCAAGACGCGGTGCTGGATGCAGTGCCAGATTGGGTACCAGATCAAGTGCTGGAAGGAGTACCAGAAGCATAAACATTATGCGTTTTTTCCCTGTAACACCAAAAAACGTGAATCAGATCCTTGGAAGCATAAAAATATGATGAATTATACTTAATATTATCATTAAACACGAATCATACGTACCTAGTGTGGATCATACCGTTTTAGCTTAAAATTCTTCAAAACATGAAAAACACATATGTACATTTAGAAAAAGTGTCTAATAACTGTCATAAATTGATCATATCTCGGGCCCAACATTACCCCCACACTTAGGATTTTGCAGGTCCCACTACAAACAAAATGAAATTACCCCTCATGACTAAGCTTTTTGAGGAGGATCATCTTTGGAAGCTTCTCCTTCTTTCTATGAAGACTTTTCCTTATGCATCTTGTGTTTCTTCAGTTGTGCTCTGAGGCTACGGTTGGATTTCAACAAGCTTCTTAGATTTTTATTCTGGTAAAGAAATGGCTTGTGTAGGAGGGTTTGGAGTCCTTGGAGAGTGGGGTTTGGATGGAGAAATAGTCCTTAGATATGATGTATTTTTGCTAGTCTTGATTGTCAGGTGAGGGTTTACAAATTGATAAATGAATGCATCCCAAGTTTGCCCCTTTTTTTTTCAATTCGGCTAAAACAAGGAGTTTTATAAGGCCATGGTGAAAGAGGTTGTTGTGGGGATTGGTTACATTCTTCCTCACTTGAGAGGAAATCTTATCCAAGCTATTTAAAAATTAGAAGGGAAAATTCAATTGTTTATTGAACTGAAAGTGGGCTAACAATCGAAAGGTGAAAGCTTAAAAAACAGAGTATCTACCTTCACTATGTCAACATGACATTGAAGGCACCATTGCGGCAAGATTTGAAAAGGACAGAGAGTATTGTCTTGGAAGAGTCAATGAACACCTGGAGATGCTCCTGAAAAAGGCCAACAATGAACATGGACATCAAGCTTCAGAGACACATGGCCAGGAACTACTACATCAAAAAATAGATCAGGAAAAGTCACAAAAAATGTTCTACAAGACCATGCTGTGTTTTTGACTCTGTTTTTGGTCATCATTTAAAAAAAATGTTTTTGACCACATAAAAATGAATTTTGGAAAACCAAAGGAGGTTATTTCTAATGACATACCAAATCACAATAAACTCTTTCATTTTTTACAAATGTATCATATCTTGGGAGATATTCAACTTGATTGGAGACCTATTTCAGAAAATAAAAAATTTCAATTTAATTTCCCATTTTAGTCATTATTTTCAAAATAGGTTTTTGACCAAATAAAGATGAATTTTGAAAATACAAAGGAGGTTTTTTATAAGGACATACAAAATAATAATAAAATCCTTCATTATTTACACAGGTAGCATCTAGTGGGATTTATTCAACTTTCTTGGAGGCCCATCTCAAAAAATCAAATTCTCCAATTTAATTACCTGTTTTAGTCATTATGTTGTGGCACATATTCCAAGAACATGGGAATAAATTTCACAAAACTGAGAGAGGTTTATCTTAAGAAGAACCTTATCTACAAAAACCTCTCCATTTTTGTAAAATGGGTTATGGTTAAAAATTTATATCCCCATATTTGACCCCTATTGTTCTGTTGCGCTTCTGTCACAGTTGTTGCGCTTTTGGACAATTTGTTTTCAAATCAATTGTGAAGGGGTTATATGTATATTTTTGCTTGGATTAGTGACTAAAGAGTGTAGAGGACATATTCTAATTTCCATTCATAACTTTTTCATTAAATAACTCATCGAGGAAGGCCTTCAAAACTTGTTTCTCTTCTGCTACAATTTGCTTCCACCTCCATGTTTTCCTATGATTGTTTCAAAGTTATTTGCATTGTTTTGGATGAAAGTGTCATGATATGTTACAGATTCTTCTTATGAATGGATCCATGATCTTATTCCCATGTTTAAATCACCACATCTACCCTATATGTAATGAAAAATCCTAAATGCTACTGAGTATACCTACCTTGCCCCATTCTATTTTTGCAACTCATATTTTGGAAACCCTAACCTATCTCCCTAGACCTAGATTCTCATCCAAAAAAATCCAAATCAAAACCATACTGAGATAAATACATAGCCTAATACATAGCCACTTAACCTTGTTCCTCTGTTCATAGGTGTGTAACATAGATCTGTAGTGAGTTTAACAATGTTTTATTGATCTGTAATTATCACAAAGAACCAGTTAAGTATACGAAGTCTTCTATAGCATAAACATAAAAATGCACAGTAAGCTTATAACACACACAATGACGTCAAAAATATATAATTTAGCATACAAACAATTGTTGATATAATATCCCAAGACATTTTAAAAGACAGTATGATAGAATTTTGACAGAAATCCTACTTCCTCTTCTCATAGGTTTTGCTATACAAATGGACGGTGCTTAGCGGTTTTTTTTTTTAGCTCACGAAACTCCCCCCAAACCAATAGCGGTTTTTTTTTTTAGCTCACGAAACTCCCCCCAAACCAAAGATATGGCATGTCTTCGTTCCATGAATTAGCAATAGGTATTTAATGTTTTGAGAGGGGTATTAGATTATCTCCTCTTTTATCCACTCTTTAGAGTATCCCTTAGCTCCAGAGATGTTCTGAAATTCGGGTTTGAAAACCCTATTATAGATTTCTCTTGGCAATTGGTGGTGTTTAAACCAATGGTCTCCAACTCTTAGGAGCTTTGTGGTTGAGGAAATTGATTCCTTAGAGAACACACATACAGTAAATATGAGCAGAGGCAAGATAAGAGTATTCCATTATTATTATTTTTTCCCATCGTGCTCACACAATCCATTCCTCTATCTCGCATTTTATAAGGCATGTAATCATAACTTTGTAATGAATAGTCTGTAACGACAATAAACCAATTAAGTGGTCTGTTAAGGAGATGTACAACAATTTATAACACACATGGAATTAGCATTTCGAAAATAAAATCACTGTTGATGTAATAGCCTATATCATGAAAACAATACACAATTTTTTTTACAATGATTTACTTCTTCTAGGCAATGTTATCATTTGTCAACTCATGAACCCCTGCCCCACACCTAAGTATTGTGACACATCACAATAAAAATTATAGGAAACCAGTCAGTTCTCCCAATAGACGAATATTTACATCTTGTTAAGTGTAGAGATAAATTTCACGGATTGGTCTGATGAGACGGTTAAAAGATGGCCCCACCTATAGGATAAGAGATCCTATATACAGATAAGAAGAGGTAGGCAAGAGAGTTTCAAGATAGTCTCATAGTTAGTTCCCAATGGCAAGTTTATGGATTTCATTAAACTTAGCTTAACCATACATACTTCATGTCAGTTTTGTCTACAAGTAATGTCATACATCAGGACACATTTAAATTCATTATTTATTTTTTGTTAGATTATCATCCTCGCTAGGTAGAATGCCCCGCTGCCAGCAAGCCTGTTCAGTACTCCGACAGGTTTACCTAGTCATACCACAAGCCAGTACCTGCTACCAACAGATCTGTTCAGTATCCCGACGAGTTAGCCTCTTACACCCTCAGAGACTGGCCCTCCATCTTTTAAGATTTTAGTATAAGATTGCTTATGCAAGAGGATGGAGGGACGATTCTGAAAACAAATTTTTCTTTCTTTATTCAATTGGGATGGTATTTATGTTAGAGAATGAATTTTCGTTATATTCCTTAGTGATTGTCCTGATGTAAGGGGTACTTAAGAGGGCGTGGCTTATCTAAATATTTGATATAATCAATCTATTTAGTGTGTAGTGGATGGTACCATTGAGAAAGAATAGAAAGGTATCTCTAGGCTCAACTCACTTTATTCTTTTGTAAGTTATTGTGATGTTTCCATGACTAACCGCTAATCAAACCTCCTTGTTACTCTTTAATAAATATACTTTACTTACTTACTCGGGTTTCCTGGGGAAACTGTACGAGAGACCTCTAAGCTTGATGGTTACAGTGTCACTTCCTTATACAGTGGTGAATATTTCCAAGAGCAACTTCTTTTTAAAATTCCTCAAGAACTAGAAGATGAAAATCTTTGCAAAAACATGGCTAACAAGTCATTATTCATTTGATGCTTAGAAGACAACAAGGTCCAAGTGTAACAATGTTTTTGAAGAAAATCATTCTTTTATATTTCCTTGGAATTGTCTACCCTTGGTGAGATAAAGACCTACAAAGATATCTAAAACTGTTTGCAAAAAACACACTCTAAAATATAATAAACTAAGGAGATCAATGAGATCAAGTCATATGAACATGTATCTCATAGTTCTTTTATTAAAAGAAAATGTAAAATGAGGTTGCATTAGACTTTAAGCTAAACTAACAACATGCAATTTTTATTTACTATCCTACCCTACCTAAAAAGAAAGGGAAAATCTTTATTCAAGTGTAAGAACTCTTCCAATGTAACCATGTGCAAATCAAGATAAGAAACATACTCATATCCATATATGAAAAATTTACCGCAGTGATTACTTGGATATGAAGAACCAACCAACCTACTTGTTTTGGCATCAGAAGGTGTTGAAGAAGAGAATAGTATTGTGGCCTGATGACCTATTGAAACCAAATTTCAATGTAATCGTGATGTTTATCAACAGTAATTTCTATGCTCTCCTTCATCATGCTATGCAGATCCTCTTCTTTTGGATGATTGATTTATGAAGGAAATAAAGGATCTGTTGATATGGATGTTGAGAAATCCTTAATCTCAGGTCTTAGTGATTGCTCTCTATCAGAGGTATTCCATAAGTTTTCATATTCCTTCATAGTTTGGCAAAGAAGATCATTTTGTAGCTCATAGGACCTTGATTCTTCTAATATTTCTGGAGAGGTGGATACACTTTTGGCTGCTACCAAAATATGTTCTTCTTGAAAAGAAGAAATCCTGGTTGTTGCTAGGATTTGAGAGAGTTCTTCCAAACTAATGGTCATCTTCAAATTCATTCTCCTGGTGGTGGTAAGGAAACAAATGTTGTGTTGTTTGATTCTGTAGAGGGCTCGAGTGGTCTTGCCTCATGTCCCACTATTACTGATGCTTCAACTTTTGTTCTATAGTTCTCCCTGCATTAGTCTCTTTAGGAACTACTTTAGCTCTTTGAGTTGAGCTAGCTCCTGTTTTTTGGTATTGGTCTGTGGAGCTTATGAGTGGAATGTTCCTTCCCCCAAAAAGGTCAGAAGGGACCTTGGTTGAAAGGTCTGATTTAGATTTAATGTATCTACCTTTTGGATCTCTAGGTCTATTCATGAAAGAAAGAAAAAACAAAAGAAAAAGCTACCATTTGGTTTCTAGGTCTATTCATGGAAGTAAACAAAAACAAAAATAAAAACTAGCATTGGGTTTGGGGGAGCCTGCAATAGCAGATGCACAGGTTCTTACCTCTCGTCTTAAAGTTCCCCCGCCACCAATCTAATGCTAAGGTCTAGGAATGATCTATTTCCTAACTTCTTCTTACCTCGAGACAACTCCCCGATAATGACGCAAAAAATGATGGGTGTTATATATGCACTAAAAACATAGTAAAAACCCTCAATTAAATTGTCAACCCGGGGTAAGAAAACTTAGATTTGTAGCAAAATATATGTCAAAGGTAGAAGGGCTCGTAGGAGTATTGTCTAACTAATGAAGGTAGCTATCTAAGGCTAATCTATTCAAGCAAGACTATCTAATGAGAAAACCCTACTAAGCAACTTGAAACTAGGTAACCTAAGTACTTTTGGGCCAAGGATCGATGGATAGTTCTAAGAAAGCAAGTATAAACCCTATGTAAAGCAAACAAGTTCATAACAATAAGCAAAAGCAACAATTAAGCATAACAATAAGAAAATAACAAAAGAAAACTACTTTAACTTGCCAACCTAAATTCAATGAGAAACTACCCTATGAAAGCAAGTAAATAAACAAGCCAACAACTATTATATTAAAGAAAGTAAACAAGTAAGAAAAACAAATAGCTAACCTATTAAAACAAGTAAACAAGTAAGCAGAACAACTAGCTAGCCTATTAAAGCAAATAAACAACTAACTACTCTGAGATAACTTCTACTGCAAGTAATCTAATTAAAAATTCTCATTGAACAACTATCTAGCCTAAGAGGCAAGTGGACTATATTCTTAATTCAAACTTCAAAACTATTTATGATTCATAAAATGAAATCTATTTAATTGAAAGCAAGAAGGACTAACAACTAACCATTAATCTATGATAAGAAAACTCCTCTCTAACCTATCAAAGCAAAAGACTATCCATCCTACAGCAACAATAAAACTATATTCTGATCTATGAAACCACGAAACTATATCTTTTGATCTACAAAAGCAAGAAACTATCTTTTGATCTATGAAAGCAAGAAACTATCTTTTAACCTATGAAAACTCAAATATAGTGTTGGTGGTTGTGTGAATGTCTCTGGTGTCATATGATATCTCGATGGCACTTGAAAACAAAGGATAATTCAATAGGTATAAGCTCTACACTGATCTCAATAGTAAAGTGAAAGGTATGGATTAAACAATCCAATGAGAATTTAGCCATTACAAAAACAATGTTAATTACCTTGCATATTCATGAAATTATTAACCATCAACAATATAACGAGATCAGAATTGTACTTCTATGCTATGTAAACAAACTTCATAATTAAATTCAATCATTAACTAAGAAATATAATTGCAATCTAATTCTAGGAAAGGAACTACATAAAGTCAAACTATGCTAGGTCTATCTTAACAATTCAAAGTGCAAGAAAGAAAATTCTTAAAAACATAAATTAAAACATGGTTCTATCATATGGCAAGTAAAGTAATGAATAAACTAATTAACAACTAGTTAGAAAAATATAAATGACAATTAAATAGGCAATCAAAACTGAAACTAACCCTATCCATCCACCGAAGCCTTGGTTAAAGAAAGCATGAAATAAAACTCGGTTCTACTTTGTTTTAACTTCTATTTTAAATTTGATTTTAAAAGCATAAATAAAATTCAATCTAACATCTAATTGCACACAGGGTTAGTGTATGAGTTTGCAAACTCGTCCCTAACTATAAAATCAATGCATATTAATGAAAATCCTTCATACTAACCTGCAAAAGAGAATTAAAATAGTTAAACTACAACAACAAATTAGATAACAAAGAAATAAAGGAACAGATCATGTACAGGAAATAAAAAAAGTCATCTAAGCTATGAAATGCATAAATAACACATAGAACAATTACCAGACTGTTGGTGCCCCCCCCAACAAGTCGTGGTCACTTCTCAAATTCACACCAAGAGCTCAACAAAATGATTTCACCATTAAAACTTGAAAAATGCAGTCTTATACAATTCTGGCAATTGAAAAATGCAAAAACAGATGAAAACGTTTTTTATCTTTATCCTCTACTTTGTCTACTGCTCCTTAACTATTGTATGACCACCACGGTGGTATTTATAAGATTTACAGACCAAGTGGTCAACCACATGAGGGTTGAACCACTTCTAAAAACAACAAATTACATTAATGGTTCCCTAACTGCAAAAATATAGAGAGCCAATAATCTCCCTGCTCAACAACCTAAACTAAGTTGTCAAGAATTCAGTAGTTGGAAGGGATAAGCATGAGAAAAATCCACGTTCCTCATTCGCCGACCACTGGCCACCAATACCATAACCACCAATTCGCCCACTATTTTTGAGGAGGATGTGGTGTTGGACGCAGTGTCGTATTGGGTACCAGATCGAGTGTTGGAAGGAGTAGCGGACTGAGTGCCAGAAGCATAATGTGATGTGTTTTTTCCCTGTAACACCAAACAATGTGAATCGGATCCTTGGAAGCATAAAAACATGATGAATTATACTTAATATTATCATTAAACACGAATCATACGTACCTAGTGTAGATCATACCGTTTTAGCATAAAATTGTTCAAAAATCCCCTTCAAAACATGAAAAAATGATATGTACATTTAGCAAAAAGTGTCTAATAATTGTCATAAATTGATCATATCCCGGGCCCAACACAAACTGAGGGAAGATCCAACTCCCCAATTCTCTGGCTACAACTAGAAGGAGGATAAAACCCCCTATTTTCTCTGGCTACAACTGAAAGTTGTCTACAACCACCTATCCTTTCCCCGTCCAACCACCCTAACGTAGAAGTAGAATTATGGAACCACTGTCACACTATCACTGTGAGATATACTGTTGTAAATCTATACCATTCAATTTGTAATCAACCTGTTACAATAACTTGTGCCAACATGTACCATAATCAACCTGTACCTCAACATGTACCATAAACAAATGCATCAACCATGCACTAAACCTCTACAACTAACCTATCCAAACAACCCGTAATCAACCTTGAACCTGTACCATAAACAAGTGCATCAACCATGCACCAACCTATACCTCAACATGTACCATCAATGAGTGCATCAACCATTCACCAAATATGTACCAATTATGCATCAAATACACATAAAATATGACTCATCAAGATGTACCAACATCATC
>CBVK0101782337.1:0-11579 GCA_900067695.1 Picea abies
ATCAAATTTCACCATTCACCATACAATATATACAATGTTTTTAGGTATTTGGTAGATAACAAAACCCTAATCCCTTAATCCAAGATTAATTTACAAATCCGTTAAAAATAGCAAAAAACCACCCAAAAAAAAAAAAATCGGGGCGCTACCCCGAACACTGTGTACCTTCCCCCACCTGGGACCCCCCTAGGAAAGTGCCCAGTGCACACAGTAGAGCTCTACTGGTAGGGATCGTCAGACGCAGTTGTCGTATGTGACGTGCCCACACACACACCCATGTAAAGAATATAACACATACCCAACAGTGATCCCAAGTTCCAGGTAGTTTGACCTCCAAAAATCCACATTCACGGTGAACCTAGGCTCTAGATAGCTTCGTCTTTGGAATTTGGCATTGGTGGTGGCAATGGGAATAATGTTATTGACTGAAGTGTGACGATGCAGTGAACAAGCAAGGTTGTCATTGTTAATGCACTTAAACTGCAAGATTGTCAAACCTGCAAAGAACATCGACTTTAGTGTTTCTTTCCCACGAAAACTACAATGTTGCTTAGAGTCCATAAATCTTTCGATGTTGGGTGTCCTATGCAATAATGACCTTGAAATTACAGAAGAAATGCATTTTACTTATCCAAAGCAAGGGAAACAACAGAAATATTGACATTAGGTGTAAACATCTCCGGAATACACCAATACATTAAGGTCTCATTTAAAGAAAGAAATAAAATCATTACATGAAGGTGGTAGTAAAAAATGATTTTCAGAAACCAAAGCATTACTTGAACACACAAAACTTCTTGAAGAATGTGGTAGTATAAAGTAATCCTCAGAAAGTGTTTTAGAATCCATAATCCAAAACTCCTTCCCATTAACTTTTTCCAATTACATGTCGATGCAGGCATTTTAAAGTTTTGACAGTGTCGTTCCCTGGTTATATACCCACCTTCAAGTAGGNNNTAAAGTTTTGACAGTGTCGTTCCCTGGTTATATACCCACCTTCAAGTAGGAGGGGAATATTCGTGCAAAGAGGGGCAAGCTCATCGACCCAGATGAAATCATATGCACAGGAATAGTAAAAAAAAAAAATGTGCAGTAGCGATAAAAAGTTGATTGTATGTGGAGTCTATAACCACATCCAGATGACAATGAACAAACTTTGACAAAGAATATGGCTTTCCGTGAAGTTCGTTTCCACACACAGAAGTATCTCAACAAACTTTGAAATAGAAACTTCTGTGATTTTAGGATGTCGCTTTAACCACCCATACAATTTCTCATACTCGCGACGATCGAGATGTATAATTTCATTCTGAGTATATTCATGAATGAAGTAATAGTTTGCGTCATTTTCGAATATTACAGACCATTTTGCAAGCAACGGTAAGCATGACTCCTCTGACGAAAGACAAATTATAGTGTGCTCTGCAGAATTTGATACACCTGCCAAATCTGTGTTGTTGGAAGAAACTATATACTTCAACGAAGGAACATTTTGCAGGCAACCTAAAAATCCCATCCAACTCCCAGTAAGAAAACAAAGAAGATTAACAAACAAATCTTCAGGCAGGCTTTTCAACCAACCAAAGCATCGAAGACAGGGAAAACACTAATCAAAAGATACTTGTTTTGTTTTCAATGTCTGAGTTTCTATTGGCTAACAGAGTTTATTTTCGCTCAAAAGTGATGTCACATAAAACCATTCTCTCATCTTTCAATTGGTCTTCAATGGCATATCTAAGTTGTCTTGCATGTCCATGACTAGGAACATTACAACGAAGGCACCTTAAATCCAAACTCTTTGATGATAGAGAGAAATGGGAATAAGTATTTAAAATAAATGTTGGAGGATGACAGTATAATATTCTATAGATTTTGGTTTAATTCCTCTTAATGGAATATGCCCTCGATCTTTTCGCTTATTAATGCCAATCTTTTCTAATATGTGCATTGAATAGTCACTAATAACACATATTAAAATTCCCATATCCAAGCAGATTCTCAAATATGACAACCTGTAACATACACATAGTATTAAAGGGTGACATGACATCAATACCTCTGTGGATGAGACGTTCGTTGATGGCAGCGTGGTAGTACAATATTGCATTGTTACTATGATGATACCTTTAAAAATCTAAAATATCCAATGTTGTTTGCAAATTCAAAATGCACACAAAATAAATTATAGGATCCCATAATATTCACTCTTTTATGCATTTTAATGGGAGATGTCCTCGAGATTTCCACTTATTAAAGACAATATTTTTGAACTTGTCTGGTCAGTTGTCACTTTTAAAAGCATAATTAATGTGCATTGGGAACGAGAGAAGGTGGGGATGGAGAGGATAAGAAAAATTCTTTTAAATTTTTCTGAACTGGGAACACGTGAACCCACAAAACTTTGAAGACTCGACTAAGTATGAAAAGGCAGGACAAACAGACAGAGTCATTGTAGGTAGAGGTAGGGTTGCGAGTTCGAGGAGTCCGTGGTCGAATTGTAGAGCATGAAAGTTTTGGGTACAATATGTATACCCCGATCATGGGTCACCAGAGTTCGATAGCACCTATCCACAAACCGCATTCATAAAATTGGCTAAGTATGCAAACGAACGACGATTGGTTGGACTCACGATGTGAAGATATAAACGGATATGATGATTTGTAGTTTGTCATATCAGAAACCCGCAAGAATAGAAACGTGACAAAGTATAGAACCATAAACGCATAACAGAGGGTAAGAACAAAAGGGAAAAATGGGCAAGTTTAGAAGAAATTGGATAAATATGCAAATGAATGCTTGTTTGTCAGACTCGTGATGTGAAGATATAGATGAAGATGATGATTTGTCAAATTTCCACCCTGAAAACCCGCGACCACAGGAACGTGGCAAACTATAGAAGCAGAAATGCATAATAGACGAGAAGAACAAAAGGAAAAAATAGGAAAGCTTACAAGAGGAAAAACAAAGGGAGAGAAGAACTTTATCGCTCACACACCAACACCTACTCTCATAACTATGAACCCATAGAAAGACATTAACAATGGGAAAAGCATTTTCAACTATGAAATATAGTTGGAACCCGACAAAATCTGGTTCAGGCCATAAGAGATGTAATTTACATCCATCTTAATAGTATTTTCTGGGTAGCCAACTGTGAAACCATGTAACAACAGATGCAACACCCAAAAATCGCAAAGTTTAGGAAAACAAGAGAAACTAGCAAGTAACAACCTAGTTAAGAAGCACCAAAAGGCCCAACTAGAGCTGCAAGACCTGAACACTGTGCAAGCACCAACCAGTCGACCAAGAAATTCATTGCACACAAGATTGTATAAAAAATCACGGAGGACAATTTATTGTAACACATTCGTTAACCAAATATTTCAGGCTATGAGACCTGTGAAGTAAAATTCGAAGCTGGAAGGACTGTCCAAAGGCCTACCTCTGTGCAAGCAACTAAGAAAATTGTGGTTTTTCCGATTGGTATTTTTCAATACTAGGAGCCATAAAATTCCTATTGCAGTCCATCTTTGTATGTGATTACCATAACCATAGAAGCAGGACTGTAATGTTGTGTTCATCTCATTCCTGATCACCAATGTTCGACCCAAAACCTACCTCCATCAGAGCCACAACGACGCACAGGAAAAGGGAATTGTATTTTATTTTTCACATACAAAGATGTTCTGCAAGAGGATTTTGACCCATGCATCCCCAACAGTCAAATTTCCCACCCGCAAACTACAGATAGCAATCAAAGCTAATCACGACACCAAAACCAACCCATCAATGGAGAACAACAGAAGACTAATGTTGGAATATATTGGGAATTGCAAAGCTGACAATAAGACCTCCAATCTCATATCCAATCAAATCACAACATATATGGTATTTTTTATTATATAAAAATCAATGTTTTTAGTTCCCTAGTTCCAACAATAAATATTATGCAAATATTTCTGGTCAAACCACAAACTAATATGAAGTCAACGAATTATCCATTGCTATAGTCCCTCTACGCCTTCGGAAAAGACTAATAAGAGTACTCAAAATCCTGTTTACAACTTTTTGATCATTTAAAGTGTCCTTCATTTGATTTACTGTCGTGAGTAGACAAGTAAAAAAGTCATTTATGGACTTCAAATTTGTCATTTGCAGATTTTAAAATCTCTTCTAATCATTTGTATCCTACTAGTTTGAGTTTGCTAGTTCCTTGATATGAGTTTTGTAGATTGTCCCATCTCTCATTGGACCTATTTTGACTTTGCTAGTTCCTTGATATTAGTTTTGTAGATTGTCCCATGCTTCATTGGACCTTGTAGTTACTGCACCCTTTTTAAAGAAAATTGACTCATTCGATGTTTGTTGGGATTAAAATAGTGACTTGCCATACTTCTTCCTATTTTCCCTTAGAATATCTTTTTCACTTTTGACAAGTCATTATATGTCGCTTGATCTGCTGGTTTGTGAAACCATTTTCCACTTAGTTCCATCACTCTTGGGAAAAAAATATGATCCAATACTCATAGTTATTTCCATCCAACTGTGGAATCTGGGGTTGAGCGAGGCTGTTGCATCTCACACCCACCATTTTATAGATGGATTATGAGAAGATATGACAAAAAAACTAGTACTTTCATAGTAATACGTACTAGTACTAGATATTCTTCAAATAAATCTATGCTGGAACTGCGTGAATCTAGAAAATGAGAAACGAGGATTTTAAGCATTGCACCATGGAATAGGCATGCTTTACATTTTGTAGTTGCCAGCAAATAAAAATTTATCAACCATCACTTTTCAGAGTTTTCTACTCCAATGAAACAACATATAACACCAACAATTTGCAATGCACTGTTCTTTTACCACAATCAAATCTAAAGTAGATCTATGATGACCACACTCTTCACAGCCTCTTGGAAATAATGGAGTAAGTGCCAGTTGTAAGCGTTAGTAGTAAGAGTCAGTTTGTAGTTGAATTCTACTTCACTATCTGTGGATACTAGTTGTCTGTGATTTGCATGTAATCAACTAAGTAGAGTCTTTTCCTATTTAAGAATGTAATCAGTCTTCATTGAATAATAGAGAAGTGAGCATAGCCTCACCGGTGTGTGTTGTTTTCTCCAATTTTATCTTGGTATTAGAGTGTTGGAGATCCAGTTCTCTGAGGAGAGATCCAGAGTACGAGATCTCTATTTGATTTGAGAAAAAATCACTGGTACTCCCCCTACCCAGTCTTAGAGAGCGTTGACGCACGCGCACTTATGAAATTAGGATTTTCAGGCTCTTAGGGCTCCCTTTGTATGCATTTAGGAGCGCTTAGCACCGAATCTCCCATCTCCACATGCAACAAGCGTTGTCAAGTCACACTAGTGCTCCCATCTCGATTGACCAAAAGAACTAGCACTTCCAATCATTTGTCCAAGGAGCACCGACGTCATTCTTTTTGGTAAAGCATGAGTTTTTGGTAAGGAATGAGTGAATTAAAGTTTGTAATGCATGAGTTAAAGTTTGGTAAAGCATACGGTTTTTTTGGAGTATTGTATAAAAGTGCCACGACTTCTCATGTGCATGCATAAGAAAAGGTTCCTTTTAAAAAGAAGAGTGAGTTTTTATTTATTAAAAGTGGATATCTTTTACATAAAAAGGTGAGGCTGCTATAAAAAGGTGAAGAGGGAGTTATAAGTTTATGCATGTGTATTTAAAGTGGATGCATGTGAAATTTATATATTATTTTTATATAAAAAGTGGTGTTAAGGATTTTTGTTTTTAAAGTTTTCTCTTAAGAATGTTGAGATTCAAGATTGAGACGGATCGGTGGTATCTAAAGGCAGAGCGATAGAAAGTTGAATATCCTTGGTGATTCACTTACAGAGACTAAATTGCAGTGATGGTGAATCCACTGGCAGAGACCTACCTCAATGAAGCCAACAAGTTAGATGACTCAAATTTCATTAACTGGAAATTCAAGATGTAGACGCTCATGGAGGGCTATGGTGTCTGGAACATTGTGAAGGGAATTGAAGTGAAACCTGATGCGGCTGCAGGTGCGATAGCAACACAGATCCAAGATTGGGAGAAACACGAAAACAAGGCCAAGGTACTGTTGCACATGTCTGTTAAAGATTTCATAATTCCACATATTAGAAAAGCTACAACTTCTGTTGAAATATGGACAATGCTTAAAGAATTATATGAAACTAGCAACACAAATCAAATTTTGTTCCTGAAAACTAAATTTCTAGGCATTAAGATGGATGGAAATGAATTTGTTAGTTCATTTTTGGGTCATATTAAAGAGGTGAAAGACAAGTTTGTAAATATATGGGAAACTGTTTCCAACACTGTTTTGGTCACTATTACCTTAAATGGTATGCTAGAAAATTATCATATGTTCATAACAGGTCTCACAGCAAGGGAGAAACCTCCTACGTTTGAAGAACTGACATGTATTTTTCTACAAGAGGAAGAGAGGCATGGGAATCTGAAGCCTCAGAATAAATATTTGGTACTGTGGTCAAATAATATATCTGTGAGAGGGAGATCAGGAGAAAGAGGCAGAGGAGGCAGTTCATGGCAGAGAGGCGATTCATGGTAGAGAGGCAGTTCATCACAGAGAAGACAATCTCCAAATCAAGGTATGCAATCTGACAGGAATGAGTCAAAGAGTTTTTTTTATTGTGGTCGACCTAGACATATTGTCAAAGATTGTCATAAGAAGAAGAGCGATGAGGCTAGGAATAAACCTAGAACAGATTCAGGTCATGACCCAGAAAAATCCTCAAATCAAGATCTCAAATTATTTATTGCTAGTGATGATATTGATGAACCCCCAAATTTTGACTCACGGGATCTTAGGCTGTTTGTGTCTAACACTTCTTTATCTGCTGAAACAAATGATTCTAATGCCTGGTTTGTGGATTCCGGAGCATCAATACATATGACTTGTAGTAAGAAGTGGTATGCTAATTTTAAAGAAACACAGAATGGTGCGAGCATATATCTTGGAGATGACCTGCTCATCAGATCAAGGGATATGGAGACATTCCTGTGACATTGAAAAATGGTATTGTTCGTCACATTCGCAATGTGGTGTATGTGCCAGGAATAAAGAAAAATTTGATCTCTGTGTCCACCATTACAAATCAGAACTTGAAGGTTGAATTCTTCAAGAATTACTTCATAGTGAAGGATCTGCTAGACCACTTCCAAACTGTTGCAATGGGTGTCAGAGAAGGAGGCCTATACAAACTTGATGTTACCAACAAATCACATCATGCATTGACTTCTGCAACTATGCCAATAGATATTCTTTGGCATCAAAGGTATGGCCACATCAATCCTAATAATTTATTGTTATTACATAAAAGAAATATGGTTGAAGGACTTCCCATGTTAAAGAATGAGAAGGTTGCTTATGAGGGATGTGCATTAGGAAAGATGCATAGAGATGAATTCCCCTCTAATCCTAATTAAAAATAGAGAGATGTGTTAGATCTTGTGCATACTGATGTTTGTGGGCCTATTCAGACTAGGTCTTTAGGAGGTGCATTTTACTTTTTGTTATTTATTGATGATTGCAGGAGATACACATGGGTTTACTTAAACGAAAAATTGATGTTTTCGAGTACTTTAAAGAATTCAGAACCATGGTGGAAAAGCAGATAGGAAAATCCATCAAAATCCTCCGTTCGGATCAAGGGGGAGAGTATAAATCAGGGGACTTCAACAAATATTGCAAAGATCATGGAATAATACAACAACTTACAATACCCCACACTCCACAGTGGAATGGAGTCGCTGAAAGGAAAAACAAAATTTTGGTAGAGTGTGCACACAGTATGATGAAAGGTAAGAATCTCTTGAATGCATTTTGGGCTGAAGCCATAAATACTGCAGTTTATTTAAAGAATAGAAGTCCAACAAGGTGTCTTGATAATGTTACTCCTTTTGAAGCCTTGTACGGTTCCAAACTTGCAGTTCATAATTTGAAAGTATTTGGGTGTAAGGATTTTGCTCATATTCTAAAGGAGAATAGGAGGAAATTGAATGTTAAAACCATTAAATATATCTTCATTGGGTACTGTTCTTAATTTAAAGAATACAAATTGTTTGATCTTTCTACTCACAAAGTATTTGCAGGTAGAGATGTTCTTTTTCATGAGTAGGAAGCAGGAAATCATGACAAAAACAATCATGAGGAATGGCATAGACTTCTTGATGAAGGATTTAAATAAGAGCAACAACAACAACAATCACCAACACAACAACCATCCTCACAGCGGCAGCAGCAAGAAGGACTTAGTGATATGAACAATTCAAGCAGTCACAGTTCACCTAGAGGTGAAGACAGATCTTCACAAAGTGGGGAGGAAGATAATCAGTTGAGAAGATCTTCACGACAGATTTGACTTCCTGAGAGGTATAAAGACTATGCCCTAATGAGTAGCATTTCAAATGTCATAGAACCCATGAGTGTTGATGAAGCTAATGAACATGATGAATGATGAAATGCAATGGAGGAAGAATATGAATCTATAATGAAAAATAATACTTGGGAATTGACTGAATTGCCTAAACATAAGAAGCACATTGGATGCAAATGGATATACAAACCCAAGTTTAAATCAGATGGTAGTATAGATAAGTATAAGGCTAGACTGGTGGAAAAGGGGTATTCATAAACAAAAGGTATTGATTATGCTAAAACATTTGCATCAATAACTAAATTGAATACTATCAGAATGTCAATTGCTTTAGCTACAAAGTACCATTGGAAGCTACACCAATTAAATGTTAAATCATCATTTTTGAATGGTGAGTGAAAGGAGGAGTTTTACCTTACTCAACTTGAAGGGTTTGTGGAACAAGGGAAAGAACACTTAGTGTGTAAGTTAAAGAAAACATTGTATGGAGTAAATCAAGCACCTAGGTCATGGTATGAGAAGATAAACTCTTTCTTTCTTCAATAGGGTTTTATGAGGAGCAAGAGTGATCCAAATCTGTATACCAAATTTGATGAGCAGGGGTATATAGTATTGATTTCTTTATATGTTGATGATTTGATAATTACAGGAAATGAAGAGAAATTAATTGACGAAATCAAGGAGCAGTTGTCAAAAGTTTTTGAAATGAAAGGTCTTGGTGAGTTACATTATTGCCTAGATCTTGAAATTTGGAGAAATGCAGGCCAAATTTTTGTTTGTTAGAGTAAGTATATCAGAGAAGTACTTAAGATATTTAAAATGGATCAGTGTAAGTCTTGTATTGTTACCATGCAACATAATGTGAAACTTTTTTGTGATGACGGTTCAAAGGAGGTGAATGGCACTGTGTATAGACAGATGGTTGGTAGTTTGAATTATCTCACCACAACCAGACCTGATATTGCATATTCTATGAGTGTGTTAAGTCAGTTTATGGTGAAACCTCATGAAAGACATTGGAATGCAACAAAGGTGGTACTTAGGTATCTAAAAGGAACACTAGATTATGGTATTAAATATATTGATGCATCTGATGTTGAGTTGACAGGTTACTCAGATTCTAATTGGGCTGGAAATCCGGATGATCGAAGATCAACCATTGGATATGAGTTTGGCATTGGATTCGAGGTTGTTTCATGGAGCAGTAAAAAGCAACCTAATGTATCTTTGTCTTCTACTCAAGCATATAAAACCTTGTGTGCAACAACTTGTGAAGTTGTTTGGTTAATAAGACTTCTTCAAGATGTTGGAGAAGAATGAAAGGAACATACGATGATCAAATGTAATAATCAAAGTTCAATCAATATTGCGAAATAATCAAAGTTCAATCAATATTGCGAAGAATCCGATTTTTCATGCAACGACTAAGCATGTTGAAGCTCAGTTTCATTTTGTTAGAGAAAAGTTGTAGTCAAATGAAATAACTCTTATGTATTGTAATACTAGTGAAAATGTTGCTGATATTTTCACTAAGCATCTTGGAAAGATTAAGTTTGAGTTGTTTAGGGAGATGTTAGGTGTAGAAGTCAATCCATTCTCCATTAAGTGGGAGACTTGAAAATAATGGAGTAAGTGCCAGTTGTAAGCGTCATTAGTAAGAGTCAGTTCGTAGTTGAAGTCTACTTCATTGTCTGTGGAGTCTAGTTGTCTGTGGTTTGCATGTAATCAATTAAGTAGAGTCTTTTCATATTTAAGAATGTAATCAATCTTCATTGAATAATAACTAAGTGAGCATAGCCTCACCAGTATGTGTTGTTTTCTCCAATTTTATCTCTTTACAATAATAGCACAACCACCCAAGATCTCGATCTCCGGTCACATGCAAAACAGAGGCCATGTAGATCTATGCTTCACCGAATCTACTCGTCCATAGCATAGCCAGTACATTCCATTGTAGATCTATTACATTCCATTGTAGATCCATTACATTCCATTGTAGATCTACTCAGATCTGCAAAATGCCCTTAATATGCATTCATGAAATTGCAAACACCAAGTGAGCTGCTCTTCCACAATTTGGCTGATGCCGATTTGAAAGACTTATGAAACAAGATTGTTACTACACGCAAAGTATGTGGATAGAACAGAAAAGAGTCTGAAAGGTAAAAAAAGATGAGCTATGGCTCAGATTTGATTCTCTTCTCCAAGTGGAGGATCACACTGCTTTGCCTTACACATATCACACAGGTTTTATTTATAGGAAAACAAAATACAGAGAAGAAAATATACGTTGTAGTGACGACGTAATAAATTGTTGCATTGTCGGCAATCGATTTAGACGGTGGGTTGACTGGTAGTTGGGCAGCGAAATTGGCTAAGGATCTTCTCCATTTGACTCTAGAATAGACGAATTTATTTTAGGAATCACGATTATTATTCGAAACAGTTATAGAATCACTGGTAGAAAACGTTTATAAAAAAAAAGCCTGCACATACACAGTGGAAAAATGTGCTCTATTGTAATAATAAGGTTTATCAATGGGAAAACAGTGCTCTACTGTAATCATTATGGCTTCTCAACCAACATCTTTTAATCATTATGGCTTCTCACGAACATCGATGATGTTCGTCAATGGCTTCTCAATTATGGCTTCTCTATTGTTACTCAAAATAGTCGCGGGTCAATATCTACCCTGCGACTAAGTATTAAGTATTGTTACTCAACATTCAATACTCAGGGGGTTGATATCTACCCTGCTATTAAGCATTGAATAATACTGCGAGTAATGTTAAGTATTAAGTATTATCTATTTCAAAGAACATTTTGGGTAGCAGGTGGATATTGGTTATTGCAAAAAACATTTGACACCATTGTATGTCAACTTGATAGATAACTACCTAATCGTCAAGTAAATTTTACTATGTTTCCAGCCTATTAGGCATGTAGAGGGTAACATTTCATAATCAATAAATGATGCAAATCGATATACTCAACTCTATTAGCAAGACTTTGCAACTCTATTAATATGTATATCTTTTAATAAAAAATATTATATTTCTAGACTTCTTGAATCGTTAATATTTTGGTGATGTTCACATAAAAAAAATATGTGAATGAAGGAAGTTAATGTTTTTTTTTTTTTTTTTTTTTG
>CBVK0101782339.1:0-16974 GCA_900067695.1 Picea abies
CCAACCAAGTCAAATTTGACAATCAAGCCTCAAATTCGAATTTCCTCTTCAACCCTTTGAATATTTGATGAAGATTTGGAGATCTACTCAAGTATCTTGGATAGAGATTAATCATGAAATAAATATTTGTGAGAGGATTTGTAGAGATATCACTTGATAGGTGTGAGCACATGGTTGTAACCAAATGAGACATTTGTGGATCTAGGAGAGATTTGTGGATCTAAGTTAACTTGAATTTTTGTATAAATAGGAGTGCCTCCTCCATTTCAAGGGAGGACTCTTGGAGCATTGTGTCCAACTTATGATGGAATAAGAGTCAAGCTTTATTTTCACATCAATTTCCAGTCTCTAGTTTAGATTTAGAATTCTTTAGTTTATGTGTTACTTTGTTCTTGGGAGAATTGAGCTCACTCCAAATAGATCATAGTAGCATTTTCTTCTTGTTCTAATGCTTTGAATAGGTTTATATGCTTTATTGTTTTTATTGGAATTATTTGATGATCTTGATTGTTGATAGGTTATTTGAAACATTACGAGAAAACCTCCTGTAAGGGAGCTATTGTTTTCATGCCTACAACAACTAAGCCTTTTTAAGCCTTTTAAGTGTATTTATTTTCAATGCATGAGTGTTTACTTGATGATCTTGATTGTTGATAGGTTTTGTGAAACATCATTAGAGGACCTCCTGTAAGGGAGCTAGTGTTTTATTTCCTACAACAACTAAGTCTTATTAAGTGGAATGAAAGAGTTAAGATTTGATTGAATTTTCTTAGATTAGAGTTAGATTCCTACTCCTGCATATATTTTGTTGGCATCATCACAAGCTTACGAGCATCCCTGGTTGATAATTAAATGAGGCCAATTTAAGTAATTGAATTGCTCAACATTTTGGCATCGTTTTCGGGGATGGTGCTAAGGGATTAGGCATTAGGAATTTAATTCAGTATATTTTCTTTAGTTTTATTGATGCAAATAAAGGGATCTAACTCATGACGAAAGGACAACTTGGTGACAGCGGGATCTTGGTAAGCATGAGACAATTCTACATGATTGTTTTTAGTTTTTGCTTTATGTTTGTTTTCATAAAATTTCATTCATTTCCCATAATATTCATTTGGTGGTGCAGTAAGAGCCACTTCGTTTACTAATCATTGGTAGGAATATCTACAGGAAAAAGGGACACGCATCAAGGAGGAAAAGAAGTGGAGTTTCAAGAGATAAGAAATTGAGGTCTGCATAAGAGGTAATTTTTTCTTAAAATGCTTTTCAAAGTTGCAGATTTCAAAGATTTAAAGCATTGCCAAGTCCTGAGCATGCTTTCTTCTCGTGCCTTGTTGCGACCTGGAAGATCATAAAGAAGAATTTGGAAATAAGTTAGTCTTGAATGTCTATTTTGATTTCAAAATTTCCAACATTTTGCGACAAGATTTCATTAATAAATTCCATACTTAAAAATCGAAAAATGACGAGTCTAGGATGTGTATGGTTTGCGCAAATAAGATTTTACTTTTCACTATAGGAAGATTTTTTTTTTCTTTTAAATAAAAATAATAAATATATAAAGTTAAAAAAATAAGAAAAAAAAAACATAAGTTAAAAACAATAAAAATCTAATTAAACTAGTTTAATAAATTAGTTTATATATATAATAAACAAAATATAATAACTTTTTTTTATATAAATCATAATTTAAACCAAAAAAAAGTTATATATAGTTTAAAAAAAAAACATGTGGGCAGACCATTTATCGAGCCGACCTTTGGCACTTGGAATACGCTTCCATCCATAATTCTAGGGCTTCAGACTTACCCTTCGATTTGGGGTTTCAGGCTTCAGTCTTGTATAAACCTGCAATAAAAATTAATCCATGCTACTATCACAAAACTGGGTTGCAACCTGCAATAAAAGTTATTTCTGTGAGCTAGTCGACTGGACCTCCGAGCTCCCGCGTGATGGTTTAAACTCCATTTATGTGGTAAGTTGGTGGGTCAATCTCGCATACCACTCCAATTTTCGGGTTGAAATTTTGGGCTTCGACCTTATATACACTTCACATCTATGACAAAAACTTACACCGCGCGGTCTACAACAAATCCCAATTCACTAGCACAATGGTTAATGCACCCTGCATCCATGCGCTAGTTCTTGGGTTCGAATCGAATTTCCAAGCTATTAGAACTTCAATCCCATTGATCGGCCTTTGTGTCTCCAATCTTCAAACCTGCAACAAAACAAAAATCCACGCGTTCTGTAACAAGTCTCACTCGCCTGTGCAATGGTTAAATGTTGGTTTATGAAATGGAAGTTCGGCGGGTCAAGCCACGGCTTGTTGCAATTTTTCAGGTCGGCGGGTCAAGCTACGGATCGTTGCAAATTTTTTGGAATTGTGCTAACTCTCGTGATCTAGGAAATGAGTAAGACATTCCCCAGTTTGATAGAGACACTGGTCAATGAGCGGGACATTTATATATCATCGACACTACTGAAAGTTGAAAAAGAACATGACTCGGTGGTAGTTGTTGTTGGAAAAGGGCATTTGTCTGGCATTGAGAAAAATTGGATGAAACCAGTTTCAGTTAACTCTTTATTGGAAGTTCAAGTGGCAAAGTCCCCATCTATGAAACTTTGGACAGCAGTTGTTTTAGCTGTTGGGAGTGTTTCCATCTTTACCGGTTTATATTTGACAAGGAAGAAATAGGATGAAAGAGATACAAGAAATAAAGGAGCACAAAACAATTTTTACGAGAGAGAAAGCATGGCACCATCCTGATCTCTTGAAACCTCAGGTTGTTTTCTTAGAGTTGTGTCCAAGTCGGGTGGCTATATTGGTGCCTCAAAATCTAGAGGTACGCAGCATTAGTGAAATGATTTCTACCTTACGTGATCAGATCGCTGAGGGAATCGATTTACAGCTCCCAAGCATTGTTAATTATGCTACCAGAATAGCGAAGTTGTGTGCAAGTCTAAAGAATAAGAAATATATTTTGATATTGGATGACATCAGGAGTACATGTCCACTGGATCTGCAAAAATATTAGGTGTTGGATTTGGGGTTGGTAAGCGTAGAAAAGTAGTATTCTCCACACGCGATAAAGATCACATTAATGAGGGAACAACAGTCCATACAAGTGGAACCCTTATTGCAGGAGGAAGGGCGAATATTGTTTAACAGACTAGTTTTCCAAAACGGCCATGTTCCAGAGGAATTAATGGACTGTGCCATAGAGATTGCAGAGGAGTGCAGAGGTCTAACATTGGCAATAACCATTGTGGCGGCAACAACGAAAGGAAAAACATATGTAGATGAGTGGAATATTTCTTTGTCTCTCATGAAACTAGTTGTTTACATAGGAGTAGATTTGCCAAATTGAATACACTGATTGTTTACGTAGGAGTAAATTTTCCAAATTGAATACACTGATTGTTTACGAAGGAGTAAATTTTCCAAATTGAATACATGAGCTTTAATGGTTAGAAAGGTTAGAATTGAATGGTTGTGACAATGAAAGTTGTCCAGTTTAAAGTTTCTAAACTTTGTAAATTAATCCAATATGAGGGACTTGGGATAGAGAATTTTGGAAATAGATTTACAATGTTAGAGATGTTACAATTGTTGAATATCAGAGTTATGAAGTATGTTCAAGCAAGGTATGTTTAAAGAAGGAATGCTACTCAAATTTTTTGTTTTTCCGGGTAAAAACTTTTCCTCAAGTTTTTTTAATCTAAAAGAAGTTTTCACCTATAAGGGACTTATTTCTCTTCGCATATGATAGATCCAAAATTAAGATGATTATACATTGTTCTTAATATGTGTGTGTAAATTTTCCTCATATTGAACAACACATTATTAAAATATTTTAAATATACAAATTTTTTTAATTACAATTTCTTTATATATATAGAATTTGAGTGGGCCTAATGGTTAAGAACATGTCTTTCCTTTTATGAAGTCATAGGTTCAAATTTAGAGGGGGATAGAGTATGTACACCATTGTTATTAATTTTTTTTAAATTCCATATGTCAACCTCTTATTGAACACAAAAGAAATTATACATCCCTCAATTAAGAAATATTATATATGGAGGAAATTGACCATTAAGATGGAAAAACTACCTAATCTAAAAATATTATATGGAATTAAACTCTATATTATTCAAAATGTTGTTTCTATATTTGTACATGGTGGAAATAAAAGTACCAAGGTCCTAAAGAATAACTAGTTTATGAAATTGAGTAAAGTTATCTTTAATATTATTAAGGGTGGGTCAAGTTATTTAGGAAAATGGTGTTCATCCTCAACCTCTTTTCTATCACAAAAATTACAAATTTTCTCCTCCCAAAGTGTTTTTGGGTTAGTTCAATGACCAAAAAATAATCAAGATAACTAAAGTGTTGAAAATATTTTTTTTTTCTTATCACAATTGATCCAAAATGGATATGAACAATTGAATGGTTGTAAGACTCGGTATCTCCAAGTGTAGTTTGGAAATTAATGAAGGCTAGATGAAATATAAAGGAAAATCAAATGTTAAAAAGTAAATAAGAAGAGAGAGATGAAAAACAAGAATTAAATAAAATAGAAAATGAAAATAGGAGAGAAAAGATTTTGGAATGGGAAAATGCCACGTTTGTTGTTCTTCCCCTTACCCCAAATCTCCCTATTTCTTATTGTACTTCCACTCTCAAAGGTTTTTTTGGCAAGGAGAAGATTATGCATATAGAGCAATGAGTTGTGTTGTAACCAGAGATTGTTGAAATGAAAACTGAGCAACCATTCAAAGATAGTTTTCCAATTTGGCTTTCCAAGGTAAAATCTATGTGTCCATTATGTGATTGATTTTATTTGAAGAATTCTCTTATATGTGATTTATATGATACTCATATTTACAATTAATATTATATTTTGAATGTGTCAATAGTGTTAAGGAAGAATTTCCAACTGCAGTTATGTTGAGTTTACTCAGAATTCCATTCCCCATGAGCAATTGAAGAATTCCAACAACGCTCTAATTCCCACTGTTCATATTATTCTGGGATTTAAAATCAAAATATATTATGAGATAGTCATTGAAAAATAATAGTTGAGTTTCTCATTCTCTATGAAAAATGAAATTTCTTTATTTCAAGAGACCATTGACTAGAAAATAATCATTCAACAAAAGAGATTGTTTGTGGCATCTAAGAAATCCAATCCCATCCCATTCACTATTAAGAGGTCATACACATCCACTTTAGCTTTAGCTTGAACACAGTCATTACCTTGAGATTGAATTCGTAAGCCACCATTCAATCTTCTTGAGATTGCATGTATCCATATGGGCCATATGTCCCCCACTCTCCATTCATACACATTGGTTGGTGGCTAAATAATTATTATCTTGTGTCTTTGGTAGGGAATGGAATGGATGTGCCATTAGATAATGGTTTATTCACCACTTGATCAAGCATGGGCAATTAAAATATATGAATGGTGTCTCATATATTGGAAGAAACAATTCAAAGGCTATAAGACTATTTCGAGACATGTTTGGAAAAACTCTAGGAGAATACATGCTCCACATTTTGGCTTCTCCTCATCTGAATGTACACATGTATTAATGCTAGGGAAATTTGACTATATGGGAAGCATTTCTTGTGACTATATGGGAAACATTTCTTGTCTTTATAGACATTCAAGCAATCGATTTCCTTGTTAGTGAAACATTGATCTCTTTATTGATGTTGTTGCATTAATTAAGATTTTGTTGTTGGAGTATTGTTTAAAAATTAAATTGTTGTATAAAAATATGTTGTAGATAGCATTGTTATTGGGTTCCATAGATTATCCCAAGTGCATCATTAAACCTTCATTTCCTTATCCTAGAATTTAGAAATTGTAATGTAAATCAATGTGGGGAAGGTGATGGGTAAAATATTGGTGTCGTTGCATTGTGAATGGGAAACCACAATATTTAGTAAGCAACTATTTATGCATTCATTTCCTTTTTCTATAGTCAAGAAATTATTGAGACATGCATTTCTATGAATGAGAGTGCTCATTATAATCATATTGTTTAATTAATCCTTCTCTTAATTAATGAGGAAATAATTTTTGGGAATGTGTAACACTTTTAGGCTACATCCATGTCCTTTCCAAGTAGACTCTAACACTATATCACACAACTCAACCATATAGATATTTTAACATATAATTAGTTGATTGTGCCTCTATTCAAATTAAAATATGTGTTAATTTAGTGGGGTTGTTCTTGTGTTCATTAATAGACATAGTTGGACATTCATTTGATTGATGAGAACCTCAAGTATTGAGCATGGGTTAGTAGAAGATGGAGAACAAATTGAATAAGAACAGTTCTCTTGAGTTTTTTGTTAAGCATTAACCTTGGCACCATAGATATTGAGATAAGTTATGGTCCAAATCTTGAAGCCAAGAAGCATATTCGCTTAATGTATGTCTGCTTAGAAATAAAAAATACATGATCTTGAACTCAGAAGTCTTTATTATTATTGTATTGTTAGCTAGTTGCGTGTGTGTAGGTTACACACAAGAATTGTTAAAATTATTCTTAAGCATTTAAGTGTGTTCAATATTCTTTAACTTTAGACTATTAAAACAATAATTGCATGCATAAGGATCACTGAAATAAAGACATCCACAGTATACACAAGATTTATCCTGAGAAACCCTCGTGGGTGAGAAAACCCAACAAAGATTCTTCAATATAGATTCTTCAACAAGTTCAATGTCTCTCTCAAGAGAGATCTCACCAAACAGAAGATAGACCATAAAACACTAACCAGAATAGAGTAGTGCACCACTAGACCAAGATATTCTTCCAACAGATAACCAAAACACTTCACCATAACACCCTTCCTCTATAGTTGTGTCACTCTCTCAGACTTGCACACTTTTTTGTGTAAGAGATCTTGTTCTGTATGTCCTTCAAGTGAGGCACCTAGCCTCTTATAAATACAAGTTGTGCCGCCCAAAAATTAGTTCATGGATGATCTGTCCACTTTATCTTTCTAATTTACATTTGACTTGTTGAGGTACAATATATCTGAATTTTACAAAGGAACAATAGGGTCGACTTAAAAAATATAATATAATATTATTATTTAGGGTTTTGTCTTGGTTAAATACAATATGAATATAATAAGAATATCTTACAACACTACTCAAACTTTAGCACTCCCTCTTAGAAAGGAAGGTATTCTTCTGGCATGATCATCACAATTGCTTCTGATCTTCTCTACACTTGACCATTGATTTGTTTAATATCCACGAATCTATATTGAAGAAGTTTTGTAACCACATCAACATCCATGGTCTCATCATCCATCTGGGTGTTATGTCATCATGGGAATTTCACTCGACAACTCACACATAATATAGCATTTAGTTCCACAATGAACTAGTAACCTCTGGTTGGCACACCAGGCCACTGGTCCACATTGACTAGACATCTAATCACGAGGATTAGTTGATGTAGTGCGCACACACTGCCCATCTATCCTAAGGCTAGGAAACACCTTCAACCACACAGGTTGACCCACCAGCTTAAAAAGATGGGTAACTAACTAGCCATGAAGGCATGGCATCTGTTGACCTTGTATGAGGCCATGTTGGCTAGTGCCATAGTCAGTAACTTGTGTACCGAAATGTTTCACTCGAGTATAAATATTTGTACTAGAATTTTTCACTAGAGTAGCAGTAACTTGGTGTACCATACTTTTTCACTAGAGTGGCCCTTTGCATACTAGAATTTTTCACTTGCGTATCAACAACTCGGTGTACTGGAATTTTTCATTAGAGTAACCCTCTGTGTACTAGAATTTTTCATTGGAGCAGGAGTAACTTTGGGTACCATAATTTTTCTTTGGAGAGCAGTAACTCAGCATACCGTACGTTTTCATTGGAGTAGCCATAACATTCTCATGAATGACCAGTCACACACTACCATTGTCACATGATGAATATATTTCCCTGGAATCACATATATAACTCATCACTCCCTCTTACCAAGGACATCCTTATGTACCACACCAATATTGTCTCTGAAGTACACAAACTTCACTCTCGATAGAGTCTTGGTCAACACATCAGCTATCTTCTCATTTTTATCAACATATTGGAGCTTCACTTTTCCCTCTGTACCATATCTCTGATATAATTGTACCTGATCTCGATGTTCTTGGACTTGTCATGGAACATTGTGTTCTATGTCAACTTCACACAACTCTAGTTGTCACACCAGATACAATTCGCCTCTAAATAGAGATCAAACAATCTTGTAAGTAGATTTTGAAGCCACACTGCTTTGTTGTTAGCTGAACAAGTTGTTATATACTCTGCTTCATTGTTAGATGAACAAGTTGTTATATACTCTACTTCAGTTGTAATGAGAGCTACACTAGTTTGTTTCCTATTGAACCATGAGATCATAGTTGATCCCATACTGAAGCAACATCTAGATGTATTTTTCCAGTTTGCAACACTATCGGCCCAATCTAAATCAGTGAATCCTTGTAGGATTATCTCATGATCTTCAGCATGTCTGAGTCCATAATCAATTGTACCCTTCAAGTACCTCATCACATGTTTTGCTGCAACCAAGTGAACACTTCTCGGCTCAACCGTATACTAACTCAATGTGTTCATTGCAAAACATATATCTAGCCTAGTGTTCATTAAGTACATCAAAGAACCAATCATCTGTCTATAAATGGTAGCATTCACTATCTCTGAAGTTGTATCTATCAACAAATTCAGATTTGTCACCATCAGAGTAGGCATGGCCTTGAAATCCATCATTCTGAATCTCTTCATAATCTCAACAACATATTTTCCTTGGTTAAGGAAAATCTCACTTGATCTCTTCCATATCTCTAGACCTAAGATGTAATGCATCATGCCTAGGTCTTTCATCTTGAATTCTACAGAAAGATTCCTCTTACTCTGCAGAATTCCCAAATTCTTAACAAGACAAAAGATGTAGTAATTATGCAACCCCAATGAACATGACAAGATTTCACTATAATAGATCTTGTCTTTTCTTTCTATGTTTTGTTCCCAAGGGTTAGGGTTTGCATGGAATCTACAGTAAAGGGTTTTCCATGTGCTATAGCTCTCTTATATACGTGTGGGGTCCAACAATAGTACTCGACCCAATATCTCAGGGATCCAATTAATGAGGCTATACCATAACCTTATCCGTACTACCCGACTAGCCAGGTACTAGAGAGTCACTTCCCAAGTGTTATTCTCGGTGACACTATAGTAGTCAGGTGGTCGATCGGTTTATCTATGGAGGGCTTCAATATGCTTAAGTCGATCTGTATACAGGTGTTGTTTGATGCTATACCACTCAAAGGGGTACCAATAGGGGTTACAATTGTGGTCAACATATGTGAACTTAAGAACCCCTTGTATTTCCTGCATGTATGACTCCTCGATCGTGATTTTATGCACATAACGACATATATTTATAGCTTAAATACATCAGAATATGTCTCTACCCTGAAAAAATTTAACCGACAAGTCTTTCCCTAGAAAGAGATCTGATACCACTTGCAATATTCTTGTTACAATATATTCTATAGAACAAAAAATATCTACCAGGCAATGACAAAATAATAATGATATATCCAGAAAAATATCAGAATAACAATAGAATAAGGCCATAATAATCACCAAGAAAATAAAATTTATTATGATAGCAATGTTCACTTTCCTCTTCGAGGGGGAAACCTCCAACAAAGCAGATATCTATTACAATAATATCCAACACAAGATATTCAATTCCTTATACTCTTATTTATACTAATTCTACCTTCTAAAGAAACTTCTAGAGGAAGATCTTTGTAGAAGAGGAATCTTATATTAGGTCTTCTTACATTGAAGTATTCATCTTTATTTATTAGGGTTTATTAACTAATGTTGGCCTTTATTAAATAGAAATCATATCCTACTAACTAATAACTCATGAAGAGGAGTTAGGATCAAATTCTAACAATGGTGGCAGCTTATCTCTGAGACAAGATGTGATGGCTAAGCTCATTCACAATAAGATGATGATGTTTACAATGAGTCTCTAGAGACATTTTTAACATAAAGAAAATCCAAAATCCTAACCCCAAAAAATGAAACACCAAAAGGTTTGTGGGCCCTGATGGGGGTAGTAGGTACGTCAGCTTCCCAAGGGCATAACTTTTGCATACAATATTCGTTTGGGGTATACGATAATTCGTTTGAAAGGTATATCCAAGGACTACACATTTGTCCATTACACTCTGGAAAAATCCTATAGTGTGACTATGGCAGGCCCAAAAAATATTGTTTAGGGCCTCAAAATGGCCCCGGAAGTTTAGGACTTGAAAATCTGTAGAAAAACTACCAGGGTGGAAATACTTGTTTTGAGCTAGTGGAATAGGTGGGTGACCACTGATTTCCACCTGTATCACTCATTCCTACCATTAATAAATTATTAAATGATTTACTTGGCGCAATTTATTTTACAAAGTTTTATCTTCACTCAAGAAATCATCAAATATGTGTTAAAGATGAAGATGTGCCTAAAACAACTTTTAGAACTCATGAATATCTCTTTGAATTCTTGATGATGCCATTTTGTCTCACTAATGCTCCCTAGTGTACATTCCAAATCCTCATCAAATATATTTTCATGTCTTTCATCATAAAACATGGGAAGGTCATTTAGGACTATGAGTATGATATTACAAGAGCTTGAATACAACCAATTTTATGCCAAAAAATACAAGTGATGTTTTAGGTGTGTAATACATTGAGCAACTGAGGAATGGTGTATCACACGAAGGAGTGAAGGTAGATACACAAAAGCTAAAAGCAATAGGGACCTTTGTGAACCCCCTCACAAGATACTACCAACACTTTGTTGACGGGCGAAATTGACCACTTGTCAATTGGAGGAGTGAATCCGATCGGGGGTTGTCTAATTAACCCAAGCCATTTGGATTAATTCACTCTGATGGGTTTTGTGGCTCCGTTGGCTGATCTAAGTCCTAAAGAAAGAAAAAAATAACTAAAGGAAAAACAATAACCTAATAAATAACAATCACTAAAATCTATAAGTACATTTAAATATATATATATATATATATATATACAATTTATTTAACTGAAATTATAATCAATACTTTATATACAATCTATACAAAACATGAGTTTTAATCTAAACTCATAAAAATCAAATGTAGATTGATTACTTTAGCAATAATAATAAAGAAAATGAAAATACTACCTAATCTTGTTTTTGGTTTGTTTTCTTAGACGTATGCACTCATGAAATCAAACATTAAACTACCTAATTGAAAAGGAAATAACAGATAGTAGAAAATGTTCTATATATAGAAAACTTCTATATTCAACAAACTAATGAAATCAAATAACATGCTAACTTGTTATTGCATCCAATGTTTGTTTGATATTGAATATCCAGGCACCTTTATCTGATGAAGTAAACCTACTACAGATCTTGAGATTGCCCCTAATAAATGAGAAACGATAATGCTGGAGATTGAATTATAATAACAAAACATATAATAGATGCAGTCACAATAATCTTATAATTTGCAAGTAACTACGATGAGATAATTCTTCCTGTAGGAACTTGCATGTAAACATTCAACTAAAATTAAAGATAATTCTCCTAATTTAAATTGAATAGAGGATCAGTGTGTGTTATATCTGAGACACGAGATATGGATAGTATGTGAAAAGGATTATCTCAAATAACAATAAATCATAAAGACGAAAAGCTATCATTATCTATCATCATATTGAGATAAGAAGAACTTAAATTAAAACATGATACAGAAAGCTAAAGCTGTAATGTATTATGTGTCATTCAAGTCTGTATATAAATATCCATATTCTCACCCCAGGCCAAGATGATCCAATGTTTATAAAATGATATGTTTATATAGGTTTCAGGAAACATAACTGTTTCCTGTTGATAAGATCAAATTGGTTTCAAAAAATAAAGGGGGATGCAAGCACCCTGATTTCACTAAATATCAAAAACTACCAACAGTCTAATCTATTTACTCAAAATACAAGATTGATATGACTGGGAGATCTCAAAAAGTGCCTCATATCATCTTGGAAATCATGGGCTCCTTAATCATCCTGAAAACAAATGAAAATAAGAAGATCCCAGATATGTTTTCAATCATCAAATCAAACAATTCAAATTTTCTTAACTGGCTACAGAATCTTGCGATTTTGTAGCTAGTTATAATATCAAATGCAATCATATTTTATTAACTAAACTAAAAAGACTAATATTAATAAGAAAAATAGTTTACTCAATCAAATCAAATATCCTAACTTAAGAGTGACACAATCATGCTAAAAATTAAAAATATCATACCTCAAATCATGAAATCAAAACGTATCAAGAAATTTTGGAATTAACGATAGCTGTTGTTGCCTCAACATTTTTGAAAATGACACGACCTGTAGTTTTCAAGTGTTTCTCCTTCCCTTGGATGATGGATTCAAGTCTATGGTTTTTCGTTTGTCAACATATCAACTTGGTCTCTTAAAGACTTGAGTCGTGATTGTAGCAGTGGAACATCGGTATAGTACCTGTTGATCCACAATCAGCACACATCACATTGTGACTGTAAGGAGTTTGCATTAGCATGAACAACATTATGGGTCGGAGAATCTTCCATGCGAATGGTAGATTTATCATAGAGCTGGATACCAGGAAATTTTGGGTTGTCCTTCAGACAAGGAGACAAATTATTAACATATTCATAGGGTCAGTCAGGGTATAGCCCAAATGACATGGGGTCCTCTTTAACAAGGAATTTGTCAATTTCTGAGTCTAAGCCTTCGCTCACTTCAATCATGTTGATCGTGTCTACACGGGGGTTTGTTTTATTTTGAAGACTTCGAGAAATTAACCGACCAACTCTTTTGTTTTTGAAATTGACATCAACACTGCCTTTTAACTTCTTTCCTGTAGGTTTCTTAACAGTTTTAGTGCAATCCTTTGGATGTGCAACCGGTCAACTGTCTTGTTGAATGAAATTAGGGTAGCTCGAGGGTTCGTTATTAGGGGGAAAATCACAGGCCTGGAGAGGTGGAGGAGAGGTCGTTGGGTTCACAAGGGTTTCCTCAACGCATGGCTTATCCACTTCTCCCAACTCAGGGTTACCAAAACCATTCCGCGTAATAAACAAGTCCCAACAATCAATTTGTGACTGTAACTAGTGCATGAGGATGATTTTAATGAGGCCATGGTGAAACAGACTTGAATCTGACCTCTGTTTCCTAAATCTTTTTCCCATTTTATACAGACTTCTAAGTAGATAATAAAGCATATTCAACGGAAAACCAATGAAACTCATAAGCAGGCATAAATGATAAAGGAAAACAAGTCCAAATCGTCCCTCACATGTGATGAATTGCTTCACTACAGCAAGTAAATCATGCCATCTAGGTTTCAAAAATGAAATTGGTATACCTCGATCACAGCTGGTTATTTTTCGTGAGGCAAACAGTAAAGTCCAAGGGACTTCCTCTACTTTCGTGTTTTTGAACCATTTATGACCAACTGCTGGCAATCCTGTGGCTTGGCTTAGGAACTCTTCGGTTACTTCCAATTGCACATCACCGATTTTTTCCCTACAACCATCAAAAGTTAAGGAAAACTATTGGATGACATGAAGATTAAAACCCTTAAAATTTTTGATGAAAATATTCCAACCATTCCTTTCCAAATCTTCCCTAGCATTATCATATGAGAGCAGGGTTTGAACGTTGTTCGGTTCGACCCTTACCACTAGAGCCATACTGAATGGACGAGTAATTAACACAAAACACACAGGTAGGGTTTGCAAAAACACAACAAAGCCATAGTCCCGAGCTTTATCAAAACATGGTGTGATGATTCAACAGTGGGCCAAGTGTTTAATCAAAACGCGTGTGAAGAGTTTGTGGAACTCGAGACCATGCTAAGGAGTAATGGCAACCTATACATTCTATGCCACCTTGGCATTTAGTACATGCTAGGACCAAAAAACATAGTTTGCGCATCATAATGACATTATTATATTTATTACATTATTATATTTATTTTAATTCAAAAAACTTTTATGAAAACCAAATTAATATATAAAGTAATTCAATCATAATGACATATAGTTAGATGTGAGTCACAAGAACTACCAAGTTTTCATGACATCTATTGTTATATATAATAACAATGGATGCGGAATAGGGTATGTATACCTCAGTAGACTTTACCAGTCAAATCTTTGGGCGGAGGGGGGGTCCCTTGTCCCACAAACAAGGGGGTCTCATACACCAATTTCGTGTGTCTTAGCCCTGACCTTAAAAATAGATTATTATTATTATTATTAACCATGTATAGTTGTAGTATAAATGTTTTAAGTTTGGTTCTTTTCTAGTAATATTACAAGTTTAATTTTGTTTGATATTTAGTTAGAAATTGTTGGATGTGCAGATTTGATTTGAGTAATTAAATCTGTCTAATCTAAATGCTTTAAAAAATTTCTGAATCTAATTATGCATTTAAAAATACAGTTTAAATAACATTATTGATCACATTTAATTATTTCTTTTAATTTTAAAATATCATTTTTTATCAATCTCTCAAAAATAAATGCAAAACCACACAAAAATTTAAATCACTTTCATCAACACAAAAAGTGATTATTTTAATGATTTTTTAAAATCATTTTTTAATTTAAAAAACTCTTTCCCTTTGAACCACTTATTTTTCTGAAATTTTAATCATCTTCGATCAAAATCCCTAAAAATAAAAACTGTATTGTCAATGTTTCAATCTATCAAATAAAAATCAGGAATAATTTAAAGAATATCAACACAACCTTTACATATATCCAATGATACTGCTTCCCTGTCTGCCAAAAATGCAACTTCCTCTCACCTTCTTAATAATCATATACATGTTATTCAACAGCCCTTCTTCTTAATCATATACATGTTCTTCAACGACCCTTCTTCTTAACCATTTATTTTTTTTAAATATTTTTTAATTAAATAAAAACCCTTTCCCTTAACCACTTATTTTTGGAAAATTTTAATCATCTTCTAATGAACAAAATCCGTAAAGATAAAAACTGTATTGTCAATGTTTCAATCAGTCAAATAAAAATCAGGAATAATTTTAACCTTTTACATATATCCAATGATACTGCGTCCCTGTCTACCAAAAATGCAAAAATGCAGCTTCCTCTCACCTTCTTCTTAATCATATACATCTTCTAAAACGGGTATATGATTAAGAAGAAAACTCGTACAGTGGTGGAGATGACAAGAAGTATGTTACAAACCAAGGGATTAAGCAATTCATTTTGGGGTGATGCAGTTGCTACATCTGTATATATTCTCAATAGATGTTCCACAAGTGCACTTGATATGATGACTCCATATGAAGCATGGTATGAAAAAAAACCTAATGTTAATCATTTTAGAGTCTTTGGTTGTGTAGCCTATGTCCATGTAGTTGATCAAAAGAGACAAAATTTAGATCCAAAAAGTGAGTTATGCATTTTTGTTGGATATAGTGAACAAAGTAAGTCTTACAAATTGTATAAACCCCTCACTAATAGCATTGTTGTGTCAAGAGATGTAATTTTTTATGAAAGGGGAGTTTATGGTCATAAAAAATTCCATGATGATATGTCTAAATATGTTTTGGATAAGGATATTATTGATGATATTGATAATGAGCAACCCACTAATATTTCAGTTCCAAGTGCTACAAATCCACCAAGTAGCCCCTCATCTAATTCTTCAGTTCCAAGTGCAAGCCCAACATCAAATGCAAATTCTGCAAGGAAGGTAAGAAGATTAAGTGATATTTATTAGAGGAGTAAAAGTCCATCACATGATGAAAATCCAATAGGTGAGACAGTAAATTTTGCTTTACTTTCCAAGGCTGATTTTGAACCATCATGTTTTAAAGATGCATGTACTAATAAGGTTTGGGTGCAGGCAATGCAAGAAGAGATAGATTCTATTAACAGGAATGATACTTGGGAGCTTACAAAACTTCCACATGACAAGAAAAAGATTGCTACTAAATGGGTCTACAAGACTAAGTACAATAGTGATGGGAGTGTTGAAAGACACAAGGCAATATTAGTTGCTAAAGGCTTCACACAGAAGTATGGAATTTACTATGAAGAAACATTTGCACCAGTAGCAAGACAAAAGACTGTTAGAATGATGATTTCATTAGCAGCTCAGAAGAAATGGAGCATTCATCACATGGATGTGAAAAGTGCCTTTTTGAATGGGTACTTAGAAGAAGAAGTGTTTGTGGAACAGCCACACGGTTTTGAAATGCAAGGAAAAGAACATCAAGTATACAAGTTGAAGAAGGCTTTGTATGGCCTCAAGCAAGCACCAAGAACATGGTATGCTAGAATTGATCGATATTTTCAGGAGAGTGGCTTCAATAGAAGTAAAAGTGAACCTACACTTTATTACAAACAAGAAGGTAATGATATTCTTATTATAAGTCTATATGTTGATGATTTATTATATAGGGGTAGTAGTTCTAAGATGAAGGATGAATTCAAAATTGCTATGATGAATGAATTTGAGATGAAAGATTTGGGTCTCATGCAATATTTTTTGGGTATGGAGGTTTATCAAAATGAGAATGAAATTTTCATTTGTCAAACAATGTATGCAAAAGATATGTTGAATAAATTTGATATGGTAGATAGTAAACCAGCCTCCACTCCAACTGCTCATGGAATTGTGTTGTGTAGAGATGATGGTGCTGAAATAGTTGATGAGTCAACATACAAAAGTTTTGTTGGAAGTTTGATGTTTTTAACCCACACAAGACCTGATATTGCTTATTCAATTTCTCTTGTTTCAAGATACATGACAGAGCCATCTGAAATACATATGAAGGCAA
>CBVK0101782340.1:0-13335 GCA_900067695.1 Picea abies
TTGGGGAGGTAGTTTGGATGGCTGGAATTCTACATCTGGTAATCGTTTCTCTTTTGGTTCAGGGTTGATTACTTGGAGCTCAAAGAAGCAAAGTATAGTTTCACTTTCATCCACAGAAGCAAAGTATGTTGCAGTCACCTCAGCAGGTACACAAGCATTATGGCTTAGAAAAGTTCTAGAAGAAATTGGAGAGAAGCAAATTCATCCTACATTGATATTTTGTGATAACACTAGTGCCATCAAATTGGCCAAGAACCCATTCCATCATAGCAGGACAAAAAATTTTGATTTAAAGTATCATTTCATTAGAGATTTGGTGCAAAAGAAGGAAGTAGAACTAAGATATATAAAGACTCAAGAACAAATTGCAGACATTTTCACTAAGGGAGTTGTTAAAGTCCAGTTTTTCAAACTTCGAGATCAGATTATGAACCCTCTCAGCATCAAGGGGGAGTATGTTGGTAATTGATGCAGTCTTGTCAATCATCTAACATGATGCAATCTATTTACAGTTTTCTTTTTTCTGTCTGTTAGTATTCAGATATAGATTGTCTCACTAAATAATGCATGCAAAATGCATGATTAGTTTTCTAAAATCAATTGTTGTAAGCGTTCAATCAGGAGCAGCCAACTGTTTGTTCTACGAGGCTATGTATTGTTATAAAGATCAAGGTTGATCATAGTGAATGCAACCTTTTTGTGGAATTACAATTCTTTCTTCTTTCTATGATATTGTGATTTAATCATTTAGTATTTAGTATATTGTTAAGCTATTTCATTGAATTATTATCTAGTCCATAGATAGGCCTGCATAGATCCTTCAGATTTTGTTGTTGCGCCCTTCTATGACTAGTCTCCACAATTGGATTAAAGATGACCAGTACCATGCATTATACAAACACCATGCCAACACACATGTCTACCTCAAATCATGCATCAAATCTATTGAGACGAAGCTGCAGAAGTTGTTTATGGAAGATCCACATGTTCGAGTGATTTGTGTATATGGAATGGCCGGGGTCGGAAAGACTTCTTTGCTTGACACAGTCTACAAATCCAACAAGGTCAGTAAGGCCTTCTTAACTGATGTCATTTGGGTTATAGTCTCTCAAGACTATAAAATTTATAACTTGCAGGATCAGATCGCTGAGGGAATCCATTTAGAGCTCCCAAGCATTGCTAATTCTTCTACCAAAATAGCGAAGTTGTGTGCAAGTCTAAAGAATAAGAAATAGTACATGTCCACGAGATCTGAAAAAATATTTGGGTGTTGGATTTGGTGTTGGTAAGGATAGAAAAGTAGTATTTTCCACACGCAGCAGAGATATCACATTAATGAGGGAACAATAGTCCATACAAGTGGAACCCTTGTAGCAGGAGGAAGGAAAAAGATTGTTTAACAGACTAGCTTTCCAAGATGACCATGTTCCAAAGGGATTAATGGGCTGTGCCAGAGAGATTGCAGATGAGTGTAGAGGTCCATAACCGTTGTGGCCACAACAATGAGAGGAAAAACAGATGTAGAAGAGTGGAATCTTTCTTTGTCTCTCATGAAAATTGCATATCCTTCTTTCCCAAATACTCATCCCTGTATTGATAGAGATCTGTATCAAATATTAAGAGGGAGATACAACGACCTACCTAGAGTTGATCCAAACTTGCAACATTGTTTTCTTTATTGTGCTATGTATCCAAAGGATAAGAAAATTGATGTGGATGCATTAGTGCGAATTTGGATTGTTGATGGACTTGTTCAAAGCAGAGAGGCAACATGTTCAAGGGATATGGACCTCGGGCACATCTATGTGAAGCTTCTTATAGATCATAGTTTTTTCCAAGACGTGAGCTTTAAAAGGCGGAGAAAGCACAATGTCGAAAAACCTGTGAATGTCTGGAAAGGGAGGTATATAAAAGTGCACGATGTTATTCGTGACATGGCAATTTATGTTGGGAAAGAGGAGAATTTCCTATGCCGTCCAGGCCAACAGCTCCAAAAATTCTGACACAACAAGGAACAAGATTGGGCAAGAATATCACTATTCTGAAATCAAATTGAAAATCTGCCAAAAGATTTCATATGCCCAAAGCTGGTGATTTTAATCTTATCCGAAAATCCATTAATCTATACTGATCCAGAGGGGTTTCTAATCAAGCTCAATTCTTTGAGGGTTCTTGATCTCCCACATACCCAAATAGAGTCAGTGCCAACATGGGTTACTCAAATCACATTGCTTGAGTTTCTCACATTGAGCTCTACTAACATCAAGGAACTGCCTACAGCTATATGCAATCTTTCTAAGCTTCAATTTTTGGATCTTTCAGACTGCAGATTCTGAACAGCATTACCACAGGAGATGTATAAACTCACTTCGTTGAAAATACTGTGTTTGAGTATGAGTATGGGTATGGAATGATCCCACAAATTGTATGGCTCTGAAGGATCTCACAAATCTCACAGATCTCTGTTTAGTCCTATATTCAAAATTTGATGCACTGGCAACTATAATGGGAACTTGGCGAGAAATGAGGCATTTATATTTGCATCACATAAACATGAATTATGTGAAGTACAATCTTCCTTATGAGAGGCAGGAGATGAAGAAGTTGTAGAGTCTTGTATTGGTTGATTACATAGGAGTAAAATTGCCCCAATGGGTGTGTGGCCTTCAACAGCTGGAAAGATTAGAATTGGATAGCAGTGACCATGTGAAGAAGCTTCCTCCATTGGAGAGGTTGTCCACTTTAAAATTTATAAAATTAAGAAATTACTCCAGCGTGACAGACTTGGGGATAGGCAGTTCTGGAAATGCAGTTGGATTTCCGATGTTAGAGATGTTGCATTTGTCTAATAAGTCCAAGCTCCAAAGTATCGCTGAGGAGGGTGTGTTAAAAGGAGGAACACTACTCCATCTCCATGTTTTGAAGATAAAGAAGTGTGGTATTGAGGAAATTTTCCAAAGGATGGAAAATTTTGTCAATTTAATAGTATATGGTCATAGAAGTTGGGAGGAAGAAATAATTTGGGATGAAAATTGATAAATTGTGAAGCAAAGAGAAATGCAGAGAGAAAAGAATAGAACAGTATATTCAAATGTACGAAGAAGTACTAAAGAAGTTCTGAAGAGATACAATGGAATGGGACATAGCTGAGCTAAATAGGCTCAAGCAAGACAAAAATAGAAAGTAAAGTTGTCCAGTACAGCTGGCAGTGTATAGTCAGATTGTTGAGGTTACATTATATTTATCACTCCCTCTTAAACTCAACAGTTACAAGCATCAACACTGATTATGCTTAAGTGTTGTCTTTGAAAATCAAAAACTAACTTTCCTAGTGGCTTTGTAACGATATTAGCAAGTTGATCTCGTGTACCACATAATTGTAGTGCAATATCTCCATTATTGACTAGCTCGCGTATGAAATGAAAACGAGTGTCAATGTGTTTGCTTTTCTTGTGAAACACATGATTTTTGGATAAAGCAATTGTTGATGTATTGTCATAGAAAATAGGAGTTGGATCCTTTTCTGTATGTGACATATCTTTCAATATTCTTTTCAGCCACACAGCTTGACAAGAAGTTGAGCTAGCAGCTACATACTCTGCCTATGCAGAAGATATTGAAACAATTGGCTGCTTCTTTGATTCCCATGAGATCAGGTTTGTGCCCAGTTGAAAAACATGTCCAGATGTGATTTTCCTGTCATCTAGGTTGCCTGCAAAATCACTGTCTGTGTAACGAGAAAGTTGATTACTATGAGATTTAGTGTACCATAAGACAAAATTGAAAGTTCCTGCAACATATCTCAAAATTCGTTTCGCCATTTGCCAATGAGAATCTTTGGGTGATTCCATGAATCTGGAAACAAGGTTGGTTGCATACATAATGTCAGGCCTAGTTGCTGTAAGATACAACAAACTGCCTAGTAAACTTTTGTACAGGGTAGAGTCCACTGTAGGACCTTCATCATTCTTGCTCAATTTTGTGCCTAGTGGTATGGGGTTGTCTGTTGGATTGCATCCTTCCATGCGAAATATTTTGATGATGTATGCTGCATACTTTTGCTGACAGACAAAAATGCCTTTGGTTGATTGATTAACCTCAATCCCTAAAAAATATTTCATTATGCCAAGATCTGTCATCTCAAACTTAGATTGCATGGCATTTTTAAAATCTGTTAACTCAAGATTTCCTGTATAGATCATCTCATCAACATATAAACATACAATTAAAATTTTACTGTGCTGATCTATATTGGTGTAAAGAGTTGGCTCATTTTGGCTTCTGCTGAAACCACTTTTGATCAGATAAGTGTCAATTATGTTGTACCAAGCTCTTGGAGCTTGTTTTAAACCATACAAGGCTTTCTTCAACCGATATACTTTGGCTGGGTGCTCTTGGACTTCAAATCTAGGTGGTTGATCGACATAAACTTCTTCTTCTAAGAAACCATTCAGGAATGCTGACTTAACATCCATTTGGTATGCTTTTCATTTGTGTTGTGATGCTATGGCCAATAAATTCCTTACAGTGTCTAATCTTGCTACTGGAGCAAAAGTTTCACCATAATTAGTACCTGGTTGTTGTGAGAATCCTTTGGCAACAAGTCTTGCCTTGTTCTTTTAAATCTGCCCTTTTTCATTGAGTTTAGTCTTGTAAACCCACTTGACACCAATACTCTTCTTGTGAGTTGGCAAATCAACAAGATCCCATGTCTTGTTCTTCTCAATGGAGTCAATTTCTTGGTTCATGGCTTGAACCCAATGTGGCTCCTTAGCTGCTTCCTTAAAGGATGTAGGTTGACATGACATTAAAGCAAAAAGGTTGTGTTGCTCAAAGTCATCCAACTACTGATGGATTTCTCTCAAACTTCGAGTTCTCTAATTCTGTGGTTCAGAGAATGATTCTCTACTGGAAGTTGAGTTATCCTGTGAGTTTTCAGGTTGTCTTTGTACCTGCAATCTTGGAAGAATAGTTTGAGGTACTTTCTGTTCTGAATTTTCTGCGTTTTCAGAACTTGGCAACAATGGATTTTGACTGTCCATTTGTTGATTTTTTGAATCATTCCAGAATTGATTTTCCAGAAATTTTACATCTCTACTGAGAATTAGTTTCTTGGTGATTGGATTGTAAAGCCTGTAAGCTTTAGATGTTTCACTATATCTAGTGAAAATACATTTCTCACTTCTGTCATCAAGTTTCTTCCTTAATTCGGAAGGTATGTGAGCATATGCTATGCATCCAAATGTCCTTAGCTGCGCTACATTGAGCTTTGTCCCACTCCATGCTTCTTGGGGAACTTTCATCTTTAGACTTGTGGTTGGTGATCTATTCAAGAGATAAACTGAGCATGCTACTTCTTCAGCCCAAAACCGATTTGACAAACTTTTCTCTTTAAGGAGTGTTCTTGCCATATTCATTATTGTCTGATTTTTCCTTTCAGCCACTCCATTCTGTTGTGGAGTATACCTGGTTGTTGTTTGCATGATAATGCCATGTGATTTGCATAAATTTGCAAATTCTATGGAGTTGTATTCTCCTCCTCCATCTGACCTGAGTGCTTTGATATATTTGCCACTCTGTTTTTCAGCTTCTACCTTGAATTCTTTGAATTTTGCAAAAGTTTCAGACTTGTGTCTGAGAAAATAGATCCATATTTTTCTGCTGAAATCATCAATAAACCACCTATTGACTCTGTTTGCATTGGTCCACATAGGTCAGTGTGAACAAGTTCAAGATGTTGTTTGGCTTGATTTGATGACTATGGAAAACTAGTTCTCTTATGTTTTCCAAGTATGCAAGACTCACATGGGGGAATTTTCTCTTTAATTATAGGAAGACCTTTGACCATGGAGTTCTTCTGAAGAAGACTTAGACTATGAAATGGTAGATGTCCAAATATTGTATGCCAAACCATTGTTTCATTCAGGGTTGATGCACTCTGTGCATATGGTTGACTCAGATTTGCAATTCTGAGGGTAAGGGGAAACATCCTATTTGGAGTCATAAGGATTTCATAAATTAATTTTCTGCTTGGTTTTTTATCATAAATTTTGCAAGATGCTCCTTCAAAAAGTACCTTATAGCCATGTTCAATGAGTTGTCCTACACTTAGCAAATTATGTTTTAGATCTGGTACATGATAGACATTGTTTATGTCTTTCTTTACATTCTGTTTAGTAAGAATAGGAACAGTTCCTTTTCCTTGAACTTTGACTAAATAATCATTTCCAAGTGTAATATCAGATGAGATTGAAGAATCAATGCATGAAAGTAATTATTTGTTACCTGTCATATGATTGCTGCATCCACTGTCCAGCAACCAGAGATCTTTAGGTTGTTGTTCAGTGTGGTGACATGAGAGAAACATACCTCTTGAGGTGTCTCCTGTATGATTTGAGACATGTGCTCTGCCTAAGAGCTGATCTGCTTGCTTCTTTCTGCATTCATATTCATAGTGCCCATATTTATTGCAGTAATAGCATTGTATGCTTGTTTTGTCATTTGATCTTCTCCCTCTGCCTCTTTGAGGCTGAAAATTCTGATGTTGATTTTGTTGTTGTTGTCTTTGACCTTGGAAATTTTGATTCGGATACTGTTGTCTGTTACCTCCACTGGAGTGAGGGTTACTTTGATTGCTCCCTCTTCCTTGGTGACCTCTAATTCTTTCTCTGCCTTTCCCTCTGCTGAAGGAGAATTGAGTTTTGAAGGCATTGGAGATTGACTCATCTGTGAGATGCAGTCAAGTCTCATGTGTCACCAAAGAACCAATTAATTCATCTGTTGAAAACCTTGACAGATCCTTGGATTCAAGGATTTCTATTATAACTATTTCAAATTTCTTTGGTAAACTTCTGAGAATTTTCTCAACAATGCATCGTTCAGTGATGGTTTCGCCAGTCAATCTGATCTGGTTCATGATTCCCATGACTCTGGTCATGAACTGATCCACATTTTCAGACTCTATCATCCTTAGAGTCTCGAATTGCATCCTCAAGGTCTGTAGTTTAACTGTTTTGACCCTGTCATTTCCTTGATAGGAATATTTAAGAATATCCCAGGCCTGTTTGGAAGTACCAATGCCTGTGATTTTTGAGAAAATCGAGTCATCCATAGAATTTTGAATCCAGAATTTCGCTTTATTTTATTTGTTCCTCAGTGTTGCCTGAGCAATTCGTTGTGGATTTGTCATGGTAGAAAGGGCTGAGGGATCTGGTTCCACATATCCAAGATCCACTGGCTCCCAACACTCTTGTGCTTGCAAGAACGATCTCATTCGAAGAGACCAAAATTCGTAATTCTTTCCCAGAAGAATCGGACCCTGAGTTGGTCCTAAGTTGCTAGATGATGCCATAAAAAAAAATTGCAGAAAAAACAGAGGGAAATTTCATATTTACCTCCGATCGTCGATTTGTCGATTTGCCGATGGCCAAAGAGAGCTTATCGGGCTTGAATTGGCCCTAAGTCTCCTTGCAATGTGACCACACTCCTTAATGTTAAAGCACTATGGGTTTTTCAGGTTTTTTGCCTTTCAAATTGCTGAAATGCAAAATTTGCTTTTGGACGATTTAACGGTCCAGATCTTTCTGTGATCTAACAGTCCAGATCTTATCGGGATATCGCGAATCGGGACTTCGCGAGTTCTGATGACGAGCTCTTCTGACTCCTCGATTCCTCGATCTCCGATTTTTCGATGGCGCTTTCCTTTCGGGAAATTTTCCGATTCCTTTGATCTCTACTACGCGTCCCCCTATATTGGACAGTCTTGATTTCTCCTCGTGATTTCGCGATTTGTTCTGTTCCGAACTTGTCGTCTCTAGAATCCACGATTTACCGAATCCCGTAATGCCGATGGACTCTGCTTTCGGGAAATTTTTTGAAAGCCTCGATCTCTGCCACGCGTCCTCAACAGATGGATGACTCAAGTCTACTTCGGGGGTTTCACCGTGGAAATTCCCAATCCCTCATTTTGACGAGATGACGTCAGCTGGGCCCCAAAACGGAACTTTCCTCCTATCAAGATTTCAGACTTCGCAGTTCCGAAATGCTTGTGCTTCTTGTCCTCAGGATTCACGATTTGCCGAATCCCTATATGCCGATGGCCCTTTTCTTTCGGGACTTTTCCCGAGTCCTCAGATTTACGCCACACGTCCCTACAAGATGGACGGTCCTCTTCGTTTCGCGAGTTCGCAACTTGCGACTCCAAATTTCTCTGACAACTTGAAACCACGATTGCTGAAACGCCGACGGTTTCCTCGATGTCCTCCATGTGTCCAAACAAATGGATGGCTGTGATCTTATCGCTATTTCGTGAATCACGATTTCCCGAGTTTAGAACTCTTGTTGCAATGGTCTTTCAAAACCGCAAACTCTGAAATGTCGATTTAACGACACTTGGATATGCTGCCACCTGTCCTCTGAGATGAACGACTCACAAATCCTCTCAGGATTTCATGATATCGCGTATCGGAGTTTTTGGAGTGAAATCACCTTTGCATGTCCAACTCTCGATTATTGATTTAGCAATGTGATAAGATCAATGACTCATGATCTTTCTTGATCCAACGGTCCAGAATGACTCATGATTTTGCGATTCACGAATTCTCATGGCAGTTTTCTGACCTTTACTCCTGCGAATCACGAAATGCCAAGATCTCGCCACGTGTTTCTTGATGGATGGTCCAGATGATGTCGGGACTTCTCAAGTCAAAATTTCTCCTGTGTGCTCCAGAGGTTTAAACCTCGTGCACCTTCTCGCTGATCCAACGGCTGCTGGGCCTCTGCGCAAGATCAAACGGCTAAAATGCTTTCGCCTTTTCCGCTCTCTCTTTGTCCCTTCTAAATTGGTTTCCCGCTTCGGATTCGTTCGCAGGACGAATCTTATGGCCTCAGTGGCTGTTCTTTACACCTGTGAAAGAAAGATTCATGAATCTTTTAAGGATTTGAAAGAATTTCACGAGTTCTTCATTCTCTGCTACAATCTTTGACAGATTTGAGCGATTTCCATAAATCTTTAAACGATTCTGCCTTCTTCAGGAATCTTTAGCGAATTTGAACGAATTCTTTGAGTTCTTTAAACGTTCTTCCGTTCTTCAGCTCTTCTTCGTCAATCTTTGACGATTCTTTGAAAAAAAATGTGCAAGAATCTTTAAAGTTTCTTCTTTCTCGGTCTCTGCTTCCTCGTTCTTTCGAGCGTAGTACGCTCTGCAACCTCTGCAAGTTTACTACGTTGATCTTTTGAACGTAAGACGGACTGCTTCCTCGTGAAAGTTTCCTGCGAGAATCTTTCGAGAGTATGGTGGACGGCTCTCCAAACCTTGTGAAAGCAACTGTGTCGCGTGCTCTCAAGATCCGTGAAGCTCTACGCTGTGAGGATCGTGTTGCTCTCTGGACTATGTGAAGAGGCTTACTGTTGAAACTCTGATACCATGATAAATTGTGAAGCAAAGAGAAATGTAGAGAGAAAAGAATAGAACAGTATATTCAAATGTATGAAGAAGTACTAAAGAAGTTTTGAAGAGATACAATGGAATGGGAGATAGCTGAGCTAAATAGGCTCAAGCAAGACAAAAATAGATACAGCTGGCAGTGTACAGTCAGACTGTTAAGGTTACATTATATTTAACAAAAATAACATGAAAATACACCTCCACAAATTATTTAAAAAAATTTAGATGATGATTGAAAGACTAAAATGTAATATTTTATTATTATGTATATTAATCTATAAGATGTAGGATTATGATCCGTTCATCAAGTCAAAATAGATCTTCATTACTGAAATAAATTGTAACGTCTTTGCAATTCAGAATAGGATTATGATCCGTTCATCTAGTCAAAATAGATCTTCATTACTGAAATAAATTGTAACGTATTTGCAATTCAGAATTTTAAACTGAGTTCAAGCTTCTTCAATGTGAATTCAATTCAATATGGTGAAAATATATTTTTATTTCTCATTTGGTTTCAATGCTATATATGTATTTGCTTGTAATCTTCTTCAATGTGAATTGAAATTCAATTCAATATGGTGAAAATATATTTTTATTTTTCATTTGGTTTCAATGCTATATATGTATTTGCTTGTAATGTAAAGGTCGTTGACCAACAAAAAAAATAATCCACCACAATCCTGTAATGTCCAACCTGTTATCTACAACGTTATTATTTCAAAATAAAACAAAACCCTTCAATGTTTGCGAAATTCAACACAACACTCCATCAATCACATATCTGCCGTTCAAAATTGTAACGAAGTAATAAACAAGATGCAACACTCCATCAATCACATATCTGCAACAATCCATCAATCACGAGATGTAAACACTCACACGCACGAATGGCTCTGCATATTCAAAATCCTAAGGAAGTAATAAACCGGATGCAAACACTCACAAACAGGAATGGTTGTGTATGTAATTGGGCTCAAAGCTCGGTTTACTTGCCTACCAACTCAACACACCCTCTACTTATAGTTTCTTTTCTTTGATGGTTACCTGGTTGATCCTGTCAGCAGTCATATTTAATTATTTACATTCAGCACTTATTTTACAAAACCTGTAGGCATATATTACATAATCAAGCAAAGCAACGCATATATTACATAATCAAGCAAAGCAAGATGCAGTTGCTTTTAACTTATCATTCCTGTGCATTAAAGTTGAAATTTGAAAAACAATCTACCCCTCACGGTTTTAACTATATAAACAAACATTTTTGAGAAATTGGATTTTTTTTAAACGGTCAAAATACCCCATAATAAATGTGACGTTCAATTCAAATTCTATCACTGCTTTACACCATCCCCTATAGACACTATCATAATTAACATGTTTACATATGTGCATCGCTGTAGTCAATTGTTCAAACGAATGGCTTTGATGGCGATCTACTGTTATGCGTTTTCGGTTTATTGTGCCTGAGGACAGCGTTGGCTGTAGGAAGAGTTTCCTGGTTATTACACCGGGATTAAACAATGTTGTCTTGGGCCAAGGCTGATGGTTTAAATAGGGCACAAGCCTGTGGCTTCTTAAATTGTGTTTCGTGAAGGAGAATAAACAACAAGCAAGTCCAGCAACTCAAAAGAACTATCAATTGGGCTGTGGATACTCTTATTAGATGAATAGATCTGAATGTGCAACCAATTCAAATAAAAAGGAGTCGAGCGTATGTGCTGTGTAGATAATAACAAAATGAACCCTTTTACATTAAATAATTATCTACTACTATTTAATGGGTAATGTTGTATTGAAGAAGAGGAAATTGCTACAAAGTGGTGGTTGGTTCTCATGTGACATATTTGGATGGCATGTATATCCACTAGATCAGTACGTCATGGGTCTTACATTGGTGCAATTTACCCTCTCTAATATCCAATACTACTTCCCGCTAAAACCAAATGGAACCTTCATCATCAAGTTTCAGTAAGCTAGTTTTCACCTTGCACTTTGCACTTTGATCTCATGGATTTCTTCATACAAGACACATGAACACTAGATGGATCATGGAGTGCACTGGAAGAGCCAATTTGTAGGCCACTTGTCCAGTGTGCTAGATGATCTCATAGGGTCCATAGAACTTTGGTGCTAATTTTTTATGTGTTTTTTCTTTGAATGATGTTTGTTTATAAGGTTGAAGGCAAAGAAACATCTAATCCTCTTCTACAAAAGAACGTTTATAGTGATGTTGGTCCACTTGTTACTTCAATCTATTTTTAGCCATAACCAAATTGTCCTTCACTATGAGGAGAATTTTTTTTCTAGTGTGGAGTGTGTGGTCCATTACCTAAACTTTGGAGGTGCCTGGTAAATATAATGTCACTGACAATGGTTTTTTACCTCATAGACTGCTTCATATGGGGTCATTTTTGTAACTCCATGATAAGAGGTATTGGACCTCCATTCTGCAAGGAAAGCCATTGTGCAATTAGTGTGGATTTTCAAAAGCAAAACATCTCAAATAAGGTTTTAAGCACTTGTTGACCACTTCGATTTGACCATCTCTTTGGGGTTGACATGCAGTGCTCATTTTCAGTGGGGTACCCTGTAGTTTAAACAACTCCTACCAAAATTTGTTGGTCAAGGTAGGGTCCCAATTTGAGACAATGGAAGTGGGCATACCATGTAACTCAAAAATCTGATCTAAGAATACTTGGGCAATTGAGGAGGGGGTAAATGGATGTGGTAAGGCACAAACATGAGCATATTTGGATAGACAATCAACTACCACCATGATCATGGATTTGTTGCCTCTTGGATCCCACTATAAGATCCATAAAGATGTCGGTCCATACATGTGATGGGATCGATAGTGGTTGCAATGACCCTAGAATATTTATTGTCTCACCCTTGTTTCTTTGGCATGTGTCACAAGTTTCCATGAAATCTTGGATGTCTGTTTTCATGCCTTCCCAAACTTAAAGAGTGCTTAATTCTTTCATATGTTTTATGAAATCCAAAGTGACTTGTTGTAGGTGATGAATGCAATTCCTCTGAGATCCTTTGTTTTAATGAATAATTCTTTACTAGAACAATGAGTCATTGATATCACAATGTATCTAGCTTCCATTATACCCTTTAGGAGGCTCAAGATCTTCCTAAATCCTATGGATGAGTTGAATGATAGTGTCATTTTCCAACCATTTTTATGGACTTCCTCGAGCCACCCTGGAATGGATAAAGATGAAGAAAAGAGGGATCCATGCTCCTCAAATCGTCGGAATAAAGCATTATCCCTCACATTTTCTTTATCCTTCTTATATATATAACCTCATAATCATAAACTAACATCTTGGTGACCCACTTATGTTGTTCTCATGGTGATAACATGTGTTCAAGAAAGTACGTCATACTATGATGGTCGGTCTTGATATGGAAACGTCACCATATGAGATATGAATTCCACATCTCTATTGCATGTAGGATGGCCATCACCTCTTTTTCATATTTGAATTTACCCAAATTGCAGTCAGACAACTGTTCATTGGTGAATGCAAGTGGTTCCCCTTCTTGCATCAAAACTATGCCAAGACTTTGAGGCATCACATTCAAGAACAAAATTTTTAGTAAAATCTAGTATTTCTAATACTAAAGCCATGCACATGGCATCCTTTAAAGAGGAGAAGGCTTGCTCGGATGCTTAGCTCCATACAAGGGAATATGTTTTTAGCAAGGATGTTAGAGGAGCCACAATTTTGCCATATTATTTTACAAACTTTCTATAGTAGCGAGTAATTCCTAAGAACCCATGGAGGTTGTTCAATGTCTTGGGCCGAGACCATTCTTGTATAGCCACAAATTTATTTTGATCTACTCTTACACCATCCTTACTGACAATGTG
>CBVK0101782342.1:0-12100 GCA_900067695.1 Picea abies
CCGATATCCACCTGGATCAAATAGGTTCAGGTATGAGTGATGAAGTTTTATCAATTAGTGTTGGTTCACATCATGACAAACAATGGTTATTAGATTATGGTGCTTCAAATCACATGTGCCTTCATAGACACTGGTTTGTTACTTACCGGTCTATAGATGATGGAATAGTTTACATGGGAAATGATATCTCGTGTAAAGTTGTGGGAATTAGTATCACTTGAATTATGATGTTTGATGGAATTGTTAACGGAGGATATAAGAGTATTGTTCAAGGTGGAGTTATGAAAGTCTACAAAGGATTCGTACTAGTTATGAAAGAGAAGAAGTTTGGTAACCTTTTTCTGTTAGAATGAAGAACAGAGTCATATCATGCGACAACGGTATCTGAGAATGACATTGATTCTGTTCGATTATGGATTCAATAGTTGGGCCATATAAGAGAACAAGGATTGAAGAAAAACGGAGTTGTTGAACTCATGAATGAGACTCTTCTAGAGAGAGCAAGGAGTATGCTAAGTAATGCCAACTTGCAGCAGGAATTGTGGGCAGAGGCAGCAAATGCAACTTGTTATCTAGTGAATCGATCACCATCAACAACAATAGAGTGCAAAATTCCTAAAGAGGTATGGAAATGTCATCCTTATAGTTATTCTAATCTTAAAGTTTTTGGTTGTGAAGCCTATTCTCTAATTCTGAAACATCAACGTTTTACACTAGATCCAAAATAAAAATGGCTTATCTTTGTTGGAAATGGTGAGTGTATTAAGGGGTACAAGTTGTAGGATCTCACTGACCAAAAGATCACCATTAACAGAGATGTAATATTTGATGAATCATCTCTCATCAAATCAAATGTATATGTTCAAATGAAACACGAAGAAGTACCTAAGTATCAACAAATTTATTTTGAAATGAGTTCAATTACAGATGAAAGTGAACACGAACAATTTTTTGAACATGTTCAGGAAGAGCTTCCTATAGAGGAAGACATGGTTGATGATAACAATCAACATAATGTGGATGAGGCACAAACTTCCCTAAGGAGGTATACGAGGGTTAGAAATCCTCCAAGAAGGAATGATGATTTTGTTTCGTTAGTTTCTTTAACTAATAATGATGATGAACCTTCATGCTATCAGAAAGCTGTGAAGGTTTCTAATACTGATAAATGGAAAGAAGCAATGAAGGATGAAATGAATGCTTTAGCCAAGAATGCTACATGGGACCTGGTAGAGCTTCCAAGAAATAGGAAAATTTTAGGTTGCAAGTGGGTTTACAAGCTGAAGAAGGGTGTTGATAATAAGGTACAAAGGTACAAAGAGAGGCTGGTTGCGAAAGGATATTCTCAGAAAGAAGGTATTGACTTTCATGAGATATTTTCACGAGTTGTTAAGATTGTTTTAATTCAAAGTGTGTTAGCATTGGATGCATTACTTGATTTGGAGTTGGAGCAGCTAGATGTTAAGACTGCTTTCTTACATGGAGATTTGGATGAGGAGATTTACATGGAACAACTTGAAGGGCTCGTTCAGAATCGCAACAAGAAATTTGTTTGCAGGATCCATAAATCATTGTATAGTTTGAGGCAGATGCCCAGAAAATGGTACAAGAAATTTGATTCTTTCATGGTGAGGCATAATTATACAAGGAGTGAGTATGATCATTGTGTCAACTTTAAGAAATTCAATAATGGAATATTCATTATCTTAGTATTGTATGTTGAAGATATGATTTTAGCAAGAAAAATCATAACTGAGATCAATAGGTTAAAGGATCAGATGGCTAAGACGTTTGATATGAAATATCTCGGAGCGGAAAAGTAGATTTTGGGCATGGAAATATTCAAAGACAGGAGGAATGGTAAGCTTTGGTTGTCACAACAAAAGTATGTTGAGAAGATACTTTCGAGGTTTGGTATGAATGATGTGAAACTAGTTTCAGTCCCGTTGGCTTTCCATTTTATGCTTTCTTCAAGTTTATGTCCTATTACAAAAGAAGAAAACAAATATATGTCTCAAATACCATATGAAAATGCAGTAGGAAGTCCAATGTATATGATGGTTAGTACAGGGCCATACATTTCACATGCATTTGGGGTTGTCAGTAGGTATATGGAAAATCCAGGTAAAGAGCAGTAGTGAGTAGTGAAATGGGTGCTTCAGTATTGAAGAGGCACAAGTGATTATTGTATCACATATAATAGTGGTTGTGAATTAGTCTGTGGATATGTTGATTCTAATTTTGTAGGTGATTTGGACAAGAGAAGGTTGACTTCAGGGTACATCTTTACTCTTGCAGGTGGATCTATTAGCTGGATGTCAAAGCTATAGAACATTGTTTCTTTATCCACTATAGAAGTAGAATATGTAGTTGCAAAGAGGTAGTTTGGTTGAAAAGCTTGTTTGGTGATTTTGGAAGGATGCAGGACAAAGTAAAGTTACTTTGTGATAGTAAAAGTGCTATTTACTTGGCTAAGAATCCAGCCTAGCATAGTAAAACAAAACATATTCCTATAAAATGCCATTCTGTAAGACATGTTGTCGATGAACGTGGAGTCTCTCTTGAAAAATTTCATACAAAAGAGAATTGTGCAGACATCTTCAGAAAACTAGTACTTTTAGAGAAGCTATGATGCTGCTTGGCTTCTCTTGTCTTGCAGAAAAGGTGATGAACAGTAGAAGGATCAAGGTATCAAGTTAATTGTTGTCAAGGTGGTGATTGCTGGAATTTGGTGACAACAAATTCCTCCAGGATTAGGACTTTAGATCCTATAATTTAATGTTTGTTGTAACTAATGAGACTAAGTTAGATTTTGATATGATTGCATTCAATAAATCAGTTTCTTGTGTAGATTATTATAAATTCGTGTATGCCCGTAGAGGCTGAGAGAGAGTGAGATGACTGGAGTGGGATTGTTGTAATATTCATGTTTTGAACAATAGGAGAATCCATACTTTCTTGGTGGACGCAGCCTAAAGTTGGGGGAACCACGTAACCTTCGTTTTTTCATGTTCGATCTATTTATTCTAAAATGTTTCTGTTGCATACTAGTTTTTAATTGGTGGCTAGAGGTAATGAAGGTTACCTCTACTCGAGATATATGGGAAGATCCATGCCACACAAGTGTGCACCTCCGAAAGACAAAAACAAACATTGCTCGAAGAAAACAATACACCAATCGTAGGCATACATGATGGACAACACCCACATTCACCTCAAGCGCTCAAACTCCACTGCCCAGTAGAGCTACATATTCTCTTTAGAAAATAGAGTATTAAATGCACCAAGTGAGAACAATGAACAATCGAAAACCACAATAGTCCAGGTGAACACCAAACGAACATCAATATAAGGAAGACAAGGACCACCAACTGCATCTACCAAACATCATATAGATAGCCACATGACCCATGCACTGGGGCACCCAAGATAGCACAAACACCAAAGTCAGGAACCCAGAGCCAAAGACCAAGAAAACAACAAACCCAAGCGATGACTAGAATAAATCCAAATCCAAAGACCAGACAAACAACACAATCATGGTACAACGAGAAAACCCAAAGTGACCGAGAGACCACCAACAACCTCTCCTCAGTCTGTTACATCTTCAACAAAGGGAAATCACATGTCATGGAGTTTCAAATATGATGGCCACATTTTTCCATGTTGCTGTGATGGGCACGTTTTGATGGAATTTGTAACATTCCATTTGTAGTAGTTATCTGATAGGTGTGATGATGGCCATGGAGATTACTCTTCTTTGGCGTAGATAAAGCTTCTCTCCCGATTGCTATTTTGACACAAAGAGACAATATTATGTCTCCACCCATAGAATGTATATTTTAAGGTCATTTCTTTGAATAAAATGAGACCAGAGGATTACGAACGCAAAATGGATGAGGAGGAGGAACTACCACTATCGGGTTATTTACTGTTATGTACTGGGATAAGAGGTTAATTACTATTGTATACACGAACAATGGTCGATCTCGTTATGCATTCGTTGACTTCATATTAGTTTTTCCTTTGACTATAATTTTTTTCGTAATATCTATTGTTAGAACTAGAGAACTAAAAAATATATTTTTTATATAATAAAAAAACACTTATACGTCATGATATCATTGGAGAATAGATTCGAAGAATTATTGCCATCATTGTTATTCCCAATGTTTTAAATGTTAACATATACAATTTTTTTTATCATCTACAGTCTTTTTGAATTTTTATTATTTTTGTTTAAATGTTTACATATGCAAATTTTTTAGCATTGACCCTCATTTTTATTAAGTACTTAAACATGCTTGAAACACTTCATTCTTTTTTAAATGTTTACATAGAGCGAGGCCCTTAAACAATCCTGACAACCTTAAATGTTTACTTAACAATCCTGACATCCTTAAATGTTTACTTAAAAGGTGTTCCACAATATATTTTCCTCTGATTTTTGGATATAATCTTGTCTGCAGTGAATTTGGGAGATATTGTTGTCCACCGACATTATTGGTTCATTGGTTGTTGCTTGCTTGTTGGTTTGTTGGTTTGTTGGATGTTTCTTATTGTTGTTTTCTTAAACATTGCAAAGTTGAGGTCCTACAACTGTAGTTGGACATCTTGGTGCTTTCTCATTGGTTTGTTGTTTCCTTCTTGCTCTTGTTTGCTTCAACTTTGCAAGGTTGAAGTCTTGAACCTGCAATTCAACTTGTTCTTGTAGTTTGCAGTGTTGAAATCCTACACCCTTGTTTTCTTCAACTTCGACAAGTTGATGTCCTACATCCGCAATTGGACCTATTGCTACAGTTTACGGGGTTGAGATTCTGCACCTAGAATTGGAGCTTGGATTCTGTCATTCCACATTTGCAATTAATGTTTAGTACCATTGTTTCATTTCTATTCATTGTTTGTTGTTTACTATTTACAATTTCCAGGTAGGAATTGTCAATACCAAGATGTGTTGAAAATCAAAATAAATATAAATAAATCTAGAAATAATACCTGAGTGAAAATGATCTTACAAGACATCCTTAAATGTGACTATTGGGATCAAAGAAACATGAATGTATTGCTATCCCCAAAAATTGTTGAACAAAAAATCTTGTCTCCTTTCAAAATGTTCTTGTAGATGAAAATTGCAGCTAGGAATAGAAGGACTAGGTATGGTAGATGTGTGCTTCTGGAAGTCCAAATTTGGAACAGTTCCATGAGATGAGTTGTGACACAGTAGGTAATTTGGATGATAGAGAGGTCATTTATTGTGTGTTAATTTTCTTCCTTTTAGTAGTAGATAGCAAGGATTTAGAAGCGATGAAAACTAGTTGTCCTACATTTTCTATGGACAACATAGTGGTTTCTATTTATGGTGACACATCTTTCAGAATTTATTCATGCATATGGAAAAGACATTTAATTAAATATGTGTTGTGCATTTGTCTTATAATCAATTTGAGCTTTCTGATTTATTTATGTTCTATAAATTTCATATTGAAGTTCATTTATATGTAGATATAAACAAATCAATCACAACAAATCATAATTTGACACTCAAACAAGTAAATATAATGGTCATTTATATCTTTGGCAATCAAGAACCACCACAACATCTCCAAGTTTCCAGTCCTTGAAACAAAAATGAAATGTTATACTATAATGATAACAATGTAAGGAAATCACTATTTGCTTCATCTATTTGAAAATATCTTGAGTCAATGACATCCAATAAACATAGCTCATAAGATAATTAAGAAGCACATTCCTAGAAAGCATAACCTGCATAATTACATGGATAATCATTTTTCAAAAGTTATAAATGTTATAAACACTATGTGTAACCATTCTAGAGATTTCATATGTTATTAACAATAAATAAAACCCATCACCAATCAAATCGAATTGCAAAATGCATGTGTTCATTAAATTATCAAAAACACTAGAGCTCTAATATTTCTCTTCTTGGAAGCAATAAATTTCAGTAGAAGCTAGACCTTGGTATATTTCTTGACTCGAGTAACTATATGCATAATATTCAATGTTTTGCAGAAAACCCTTTTCATTCTCAACTCAATATAATTAGAATGCAAAAATTTGACCTCCGTTTCCCATGAATCAATGAATCTTATGAAAAGAATGAACCCTACCATGCTAGAAAAATTTGGCCTTCGCAGTAGAGAATGGACCATATTTTGTGAATATCATCTAGTATTTAAAAGAAAAAAGAGGGAAAAATGGATATGATTAGGAATTTTTTGTTTCTCCATGTTGTATATTAAAACATTTTACATGGTATATTATATAAATTTAAATATAAATTATCTTAAATATTTTAATACAAAAATTTCACCCAATGAGCGTTTTAATTGGGTTAATTTCATCCATGGAGTAAATTTCATCTCCTAAAATTTTCCCTACATACAACTAGTTGTATGTATTTTTTATGCTAAATATAGTCTCACACAACCACATATCCTTTTCATGTATTTCACACACATAGTAGCATGTGGATCACACAACAACTCAAAGTTGCATTTTCCAAATTCTCTCGATAACAAACACTTGTTTTGGATACAATATTATAATCAAGTCTTGTTAGACTCCCGTCATAAAATTTTGTCTTGTCCTAGTTAAGGAATACTTTCATAGAGGAGGTATATGCTACAATACTTGCAATATCCTAATCAACCCACCTATATCTCATGAAGAAAAATATTAACCGAGTCTACATGTTCAAATATTTTAACATACTCAACACCCATGTTGAGTCCTGCCACTATGGAAAACAACTTAGCCTGCTAGAAGAAAATTAAAAAAAAACTCCCCATACATATAAAAAAAACCATGCGGCAGCACGCCCATAAAAAAATTACAACTAAAAAATATGATGATTTACCCATGCTTCTACAACATTTATAAAAACATGAATGAACCCAATAAGCGGATAACAAACTTACAAAATTCAATAATCATTTACACAGTGGAATAATCATAATAAAACAACAGAACAATTATTTGTTTCTAAATATAATTCAATTCATTGGATATGAAGGATGAACCTACCAGCCATTGGCTTTGTTTTTCCAAATATCAACACATACCACCCTTGAGCTAAAGCTATGAGTCCAAAAGGAGATCCATCCCTCTCACTATCCACTCTCAACACACAACAACCCAAAACCTAGGTTCTAAACTCCAACAATAGTTCCAATCCACCAACTCTCTTCCCCATAACCTGCACAACTCAAGGAATGTACCTCCTCCATTGCTCATAGTCCCTTGGGATGTACCATTCATTTATTAGGGCTTCAAGTGCACTAGGTTTGCTAGGAGTCTCTCAGCTAGGGACTTCATGAGCTCACAGATGCTTCAGGAGTATTCACATTAGTCTTCACAAGGCTCTTGAGCCATTTTAACCATAAGAAACTCAGTACAGGCTTACATTCGTTCTTACAGGAACAAAAGCCTCATTTTCAGCATCACACATAGCTAAACAATGGATACTTTCAAGCATATCATGGTTGATGCTCTTCCTAGCTGTCTATTAAACAAGAAGGGTACAATTATGCCTAAATAGACATGTACATAGATACCATACAAGAAAAAAAAAATTAAGGGTTATGTATGCCACATCATTTCTTACATGTATATGTCATTTACATCATGAAATCATGCTTCATTTATCACTCCAAATATGGAGTTTCATAAATAGAAAAAACAAAACATATGCCACTGCAAGACCAACATGTTTTTCTATTAACTTTAGAGAAATGACATGTAGAATATTTTCAACAACACAAATCATCTAATAATGTTACCATAGACTTCTTGTAGATCGATCACATGGTTTCAATCCCATAAGATACCTCCAATAACCTTTATTTCAAATAGTATAAGGCTTTCTAGTGAACGATATCTTGTCTATTCATTGTGTATTCAACCACACAATTATTCCTCTCAAATATGATAACCTCACAACAAATTTAGCACAATTGTTAGTAGACAAGATCCATTCAATAAGAAAAAATAGAAACATTGACCGTGGGAATTAGTACGACTTTATGCTTCTTCATGAGTCATTTGTTTCTAGAGAACAACAACCTCCACTTCATTCTCTCATTGCAACCTACAGACATATGCTATGCATAATTCCCCATGTAGAAACCCTCTTTGTATAAATGTTTCGTCCTCTTAAGAAGAGTGCACATGCATTCGATGAAAATTTGATGTCCTTAAATAGCCATATTTCTCACTCACTAAATCAATATGCACAACACCACCACTGAGAAAACCTCCATGTATTTTTACTACATGATTCATCCCACCTTTAGACAATTGTAAGGGTAGAAGCACAATCTAAAAGGTTGAATCTCATACCAATTGTTAAAAATATACATAAAAAATAGTAGAATAAAACACCTAAACTAACCCAATAGATAAATCAACATCCACATAGATTCAACACCAATATTTAAAGTGGTAAATAAATCCATGAAGTAAAACATCTATTATCACAATCATTAATGATACAAAGGACCCATGAAGTAAAACATCCACTATCACAATCCTTAATGATACAAAGGACTCTAGGGAGACTCCACACATTGTGATAGATTTCTCAATATAAAAATAAATATTAGTTATTCTAATTCATGCAACTACTTACATGTATCTTTAATGTAAATATAGTCTCACACCACTATGGTTCACTACTTTGCCAATAACTTCCCACGCCCATTCTTCATATTAAGTGTTTTAAAATTTCTCAAACGTAATAGAAGGTCAGGGGTACTATAATATGCCTATGAATACATGTATCGAGTTGTGAACTTTAATTTACCAAATAACATGGTTAGATTTATTAGTCCCTATTGAAGGCTAGGACTCTAGTGTTCACTTCAAGGTTGACTTGATATTAGTTATGTAGTTGACAATAAATTTCTGTCAAATTTCTAAAGTTTTAGATTGTAAACTTTATATTTTATTTTTTATATAATAAAAAAAAAAAAATCTTAATGATCTCATTGGACAATGCATTGGAAGTCTTATTGAAAACTTAGGTCTTCTCACTATGTTTATTCCTAACAATTTGTTTTTTTTACATGTTTATTTTTCATTCATCTTGGGATGGTTATATCGTAACTTTCAACCTTCTTTGCCAGTGCACATTAGCACCTGCATTAACACTACATTAATATTGCAACCTTCTTCGGTAGTGGACATTAACACCTACATTAACACTGTATTGAATGTCAAGGTCTATTCAGACAAATACAATGATCTGAAAATGATAAAGGCTTATATTCTTGAAAATATTTGCAAGATTTAATTCAAGTGTTCTTATGCAAAATGATCAATTTGCAAACACAAACTTTATAGAAATTACACATTCAATATGTAGATAATATGCAGCAAATAATAATGAGCAGAAAACACATAACACAACAAATGATAAATGAGTTCACCCCTCTCTTGGGCTACATCTCCTAGTCCAGCTTCCAATGGATCTTTTATATTATTTTATCAAATTGTTAAAATATGTTCTTTACAATGCTCAAAATTCCAAATAGATGGCTCCAATGGCTTCAGAACATCCAAAAACCCCTAGCTGGGCTTTTTCGGCACCTGATTTGGCCAAAAATTAAAGAAGATAGGCTTCCTGGAAGTTCCCCTTCAAACTTGTTGTCTCTGGATCGAAAATTTGCACCTCTGTGTGTCCAACCTAGCACACACACTCATTTTCGTGCTAAATCCTAGCACCGAGAGCATAACCGCAAAACCATGCAAACTGTAGGACGATTAGGGAATCTAGCCCCTAACCGCCAAAACGTTGGGCATATGCCCATATGACCGCATGCACACACAAATGGGGCCAAGTCCCAAGTCAAATGGTAAAGCGACAAGTGTCGGTGCGGTTTTAACCATTGGCAATACCAAACAAACTCCTACGCGTTTAACCATTGGTCATATGTATTAACCATACAACCACTGGCTGACTCCGTTTGAATTTGCGCGCATGCATTTGGTGGTTATATGGTAATCCGCATGTCGCAGACCGCACCCAAAACATAACATAATGTTAATTAAAATAAATTTAATACCATATATATATTAAGAAACAACGGTGGGCATGTCGGTTGGGTGACCCTTCCCAAGGCACTTCCCCTGCCTGGAGGTCGTGGGGTCGAGTTCTGTCGACTACAGAAATTTTAGCCATTGCCTAGGTGACACATGGCGGCCCTTGCTTGGGCCACGTGTCACCAATCCATTCGCCACCAAGATTCCATGTGTCCAGAAATAATTTGTCGTCCAACTGCCAACTATCCACCAACTCATCCCTACCACGTCAGCATCCGTACAGACTATACAGTCAACACATTTTTTTTTCCTGTTTGACGATTTGAACAGAAAGCGATATCTCACTCATCCGACATCCGTTTGAATGAAAACAAGTTGCGTTGGGTTCGTGACAACGAGGCCTACACACCCATTTGATTTGAAGCGATTCCGATCACTTTGAATTTTGAGCAAAATTTGATCCCCTGGATCACACCTCCCCATTGGAAAGCTTTTGGACCTACAAAAGACTATTTTCAGTCTATCTGAAGATGAGGGTATAGTTCCCTCACCTTTTCAACCTCAATCCACTTGTCTTTGCACCTTTAAGACCAATTCAAAGATATTCCACATTTCCTTGTTTTGAAGTTCTCATTCTCCTGTCAAGGATGGTGTCTTCATGCAGTTCTATAAGATATTTTGGGGAGAAATCATCTATAGAAGGAATCTGAGCATGTTCTCATTGATCATCAATCAAAGGAGGCTCATACAATTTCAAATTCTCAACATTAACAACTGCATACATTTGCATATAAGGAGGTAAATCCAAATGGAAGGCATTGTTACCAATCTTGTCAAGAATCTTGAAAGGACCATATCAAATTTTTTTACCTTCTCCTTTAAGCCTCTCCTTACTAATGTAAAGCCAAACTTCATCTCCAACTTGGAAACTGTGATCAACACGATGGTTGTCATGTCTTGTCTTGTACTTGGCTTGACTCTTTTCCAACTGTTCTTGTACCATTTAATGTATCAACTGAATTTGTTCAATGAATTTTTCTACCCTATCAATGTCATATTGACCATCAATAGCAATATCCTTCCCAAAGATAAAATATAAAGGAGATTTGGGAAAATAGCCAAAACATGCTTCAAATGGCGATGTTTGAGTTGAAGAGTGCTTAGCCGGATTGTAAGCATGCTGAATGTAGTGTAAATGCTCATCCCAAAGTTTAGGATGCTTGCTGCAATAACCATGAAGAAGATGCACCACTGTTCTATTAACCACTTCTATCTAACCATCAGTTTGTGGATGAAAATCTATGCTCTTTTTTAGTTTGGTGTCCATGAATGCCCATAAACTCGACCAAAAGTTTCCAATAAATCGAGAATCTCGATCAGAAATAATAGATTTAGGCAATCAAAAATGTACCCAAACATTCTGAAAGAACATTTGTTCCTTTTGATCAGTTGTACCCTGCTTCTTACATGGCATCAAAATACATATTTTTCTAAATCGATCAACCACAACATAAAGATAATGATGATTTCTTTTATACATAGGGAGACCTCCTACAAAGTCCATAGAAATACTTTCCCAAGGACAAGAAGGAACTGGAAGTGGAGTATACAAACCCAACTTTCAATTGCTAGGTTTTCTTGTGGCACATAACGAACATCCTCAAACATATCTTGAAACACTTTCATTCATTTTAGGCCAATAGTAGTACCTTTGCAAATTAGCCACCGTCTTGGCTACACCAAAGTGACCAGCAATAAGAGAAGAATGGGCTTCTCTTATTATGTTGATTCTTTCATCCTGTGGAATACATAGCTTGCCAAGATGATACAAAAGATTATCATGCACATGGTAATCCAATTCCTCAACATGATTAGAATGACACAAAGTTTCATATACTTCTTTAAAATCAGCATCAAAAGCATATTGCTCAACATAGTTCTCATGCATGATAGGACTATGCTTAAGATTAACTGAAGCACTAATAATAGGCCTTGAAAGCATATCAACAACTTTTTTATAAATTCCCTTCTTATA
>CBVK0101782347.1:0-25364 GCA_900067695.1 Picea abies
GGAGGAAGTGCTAGCCGATAGGCTACAGGTCCCACTCTATATAGAACCTCAAAGGGTCCACAATACTAGGGTGCCAATTTGGCACAAGCTCCCATTTTCAGGGAACTCCTTCTGGGCTTAATTCTGAGATATACATGGTCTCCCATTTTGAACTCTCTTGGAGTTCTCTTTTGATCAACATAACTTTTTTGTCGGTTCTGAGCGACCTTCAGATTTTGTTTTATCTGAGCCACTTGATGTTCCATTTCATTCAACATGTCAAGTCCAAAAGAAATCCTATTTACAGGATTACTCCAGCTGACTGGAGTATTACACTGTCTAACATAGAGGACCTCGAAGGGACTCATCTTTAAGGATGGTTGGTAGCCATTGTTGTAGGCAAATTCTACCAATGGCAGGTAGTCTTCCCATTTCCAGGGTTGATGCATTACATGCATCCTTAACATATCCTCTAATATCTGATTTACTCTTTCTATCTATCCATCGGTTTGAGGGTGGTAGGCGGTACTAAATAACAGTTTGGTCTCTAAACCCATCATCAGTGATTTCCAAAAATTTGAAGTAAATTTTGTGTCTCTGTCAGATATTATCTCTTTCGGCATACCATGCAGTCGGAACACCTCTTTCATGAATACCTGGGCGATATCTATCGCCTTGCAGGTCGATTTGACGGGGATGAAATGAGCAGACTTTCTCAGTTTATCAACCACCACCATAATGGCATCATTCTGTTTGGTTGAAGTTGGTAATCTAGTGATAAAATCCATGGGGATGGTTTCCCATTTCCATTCTGGGATGGGTAAAGGATGTAATAGTCCTGCTGGGTGTTGATGTTCTGCTTTAACCTATTGGCATTCTATGCATTGGGCCAAATATTTGGCTATGTCTTTCTTCAATCCAGGCCAATAAAATTGTTTCTGGGTGGCAGTGATCATTTTCTGGTATCTTGGGTGACCAGTGTAAGGTATTTTATGTAGTTCATCCATGATGAACCTCTTCAATTCGTCACAATTTGGAATGTACATTATATCTCTGTAGGTGAGCAGACCTCCTTCAGTCATCTAGTAGCCTTCATATTTTTCTCCAGCGGGTTCTTGCTGTAGGTATAGGGTCATAGTCTGAGCGAAGGAATCTGTTCCTTGTGCCTTTCTAACTCTGTTCTTGACATCTGTCTCATAGGTACTCACCACTGCCAGGTGAATCATTTTCATGCTTCTGCTGAGGGCATCGGCCACCCTATTTTCCTTCCCTTTGATGTGTTTGATTTCAAAATCAAATTTGCTAAGGAGGGCCATCCATCTGGCTTGTCTAGCATTGAGCTTGGGTTGGTCAAACAAATATTGAAATCCACAGTGATCTGTCATAAGTACAAATTTTCTTCCCAAGAGGTAATGCCTCCACATTTTTAAGGTGTGCACTATGGCAGCTAGTTCTAGATAATGAGTCACATAGTTGACCTCATGTTCATTCAATTTTCGGGATTCATAGCAGATCACCTTTCCTTCGTACATAAGGACTCCTCCGAGCCCTTCCTTACAGGCATCTGTGCACAAAAGGAAGTCAGCTTCTGGGTCAACAATTTTCAACATGGGTGCATGGGTTAGTAGATGTTTCAAGATTTGAAATCTTTCTTCACATTGTTGTGTCCATAGGAATTTTGTCCCCTTCTTCTGGAGGGCAGTGATTGGACAACCAATCTTGGAGAATCCTTTTATAAATCTCCTATAGTATCCCGCTAATCCCATAAAGGATATGATGTATGAGACATCCTTTGGGGTAGGCCATTCCATGATAGACCTAATCTTCTCAGGATCTACTGCTACCCCTTCCTCAGACAGAACATGTCCCAAGTAGTGTATTTGCTTCTGAAAGAAGTCACATTTGATGAATTTAGCATAGAGTTGATGCTCTCTTAGCACTTGTAGCACAAGTCTAAGATGCTCTTCATGTTCTTCTCTATTCTTAGAGTAGATTAATATTTCATCAATGAAAACTAGTACAAATTTATCTAAAAATTTACTGAGTACATTTTTCATCCAGCACATGAAAGTGGCAGGGGCATTGGTTAACCCAAATGGCACTACCACAAACTCATAATGACCATACCATGTCCGGAAAGTGGTTTTATGGATGTCTTCACCCTTGATTCAGACTTGATGGTATCTTGACCTCAAGTCAATCTTTGAGAAGATAGACGCTCCTCCCAACTGATCGAATAGATCATCGATCCTGGGCAAGGGGTATTTGTTCTTTATGGTTACTTTATTGAGTTGTCTATAATTGATACATAGTCTAAGGGTGCCATCCTTCTTTTTCACAAACGGGACTGGTGATCCCCACGGGGACACACTGGGTCGAATATAACCCTTATCCATCATTTCTTTCAATTGCAATTTGAGTTCAACTAACTCAGGTGTGCTCATCCGGTAGGGTGCCCTAGACACCGGCACTGCTCCTGATGCGAGCTCTATCGAGAAGTCAATGTCTCTTCTCAGAGGTAGACCTGGTACCTCTTCTGGAAACACATCTCTATATTCTCTCAATATAGGGTGATCATTAGGGCTTGGTTTAGCACCTTCGATTGTTTTCAACAACTGTATTTCATATCGGGGACATCCCTTTTGACAATACTTTCTCATTTGCAGGGCTGATGTTTGTCTCACCGAGACCGATTTTCAGATCCCTTGGAGGGTTATCCTTTTTCCTTCTTTGCTCACACATTTCAAGGTTTTATGGTAACAATCCAATTTGGCTTTATGGGCGGCCATCCAGTCCATACCAATCAATAGATCGTACGATCCCAGCGATAATACATTAAGGGTTGCTTGGGTGGAGAATTCACCCAACATTAACTGGCAGGCTGGTATGACCTCTACCACCTTTCTTTTGGTGCCAGTGGCTAATTGTACCAACCATGGATTATTTTGTTTTCGTGGCTGTAGCTTACACTTATCAACAACTTTAGGGGCTATATAACTCAAATTTGAACCAGGGTCAATCAAAACAGACACCAGATGGTGGAAAATCATACCTTCTATTTCCACCACTGAAGCTTGGTGGTCAGCTTGGTTATTATCCAAGGCTACATAAATCTGCAGCACACTCCTTTCCACATCATTGACTGTGGTTGCTTCCTGAATGTTATAAAATTTCCAACTGTTCTATTGTCAGTGTGGACAGTCTCTCAAGAGATTCTCTTCTCCGTAACCCCGACATTTCAGAGGTTCTCTCTTTGGGTTATTAGTCTTTACTGGAATAGGTCCAGAAGTTTTATTTCCATCTGATGATGGAAAGTTATGTTGGAGTACACTCTGGGATGGATAGTTCATTCTGGGGTTCTTCTTGTAGTTTCTAAATCCTGAGGATTTGATCCCCTTTTTCTGAAATCTCAAACTACTCTTATGTTTCCAGTTTTCATGAGATTCTGCCTGATGTCCATATTGTTCATGACAATATGTTGCTTTTTGAATAGTGTCTTCTAAGGTCTTTGGCTAGTCGAATTCGATTCAGTTCCAGTATTCCTTGGGTAGCCCACTAATGAAGTGTTGCACCTTTGCCTTCTCTGCTTTGATGTAGGGTACATATCTCAATAAGTCAAGGAATTTATTGACATATTCCTCTATAGTGAGTTGTCCCAGTTTGAGTTCATAAAACTCTTTAGCCTTCTCGTCGAAATACCTTTCCGACAAATACTTCTTTCGGAAGTACTTTTCAAACCGTTTCCAAGACAGGTCCTCCTCGTGGACCCCTTTCATGTTCTTAAGATCTTCCCACCAGATGGAAGCTTTTCCGCTTAGATTGAAAGTGGCCACTCGAGCCTTCAAATTTTCTAAAAAATCATGGACTCTGAAATATTTCTTCAATCCCAATAGCCATGCCTCAGCTTCCTCTCCCTTCTTTATCTCACCGTTGAAGGAGGGCGGTTTGGCCTTTCTGAATTTCTCAAATTTATGACCCTTGGAAGTCTTTTGTTTCTTTTGTTTTCTTTAAGAATAGGAACTGGTCCTGCTGCTAGAAGAGCCTTCTGAATCACCAGCTTCCTTCTCAGTGGAATCATCTGGCATTGGTCCTTTACCTCTAGGGTGGACCTTTCTTGATGTGCTTCTCTCCATATGGCCACTGATGCAACCATGATTCTGCATCTTAGGTTCATGTTGCATTTGTCGTTGTAGGTCGGATAAGCTTTGCAGTAAAACTGCATTAATTTCGGTTTGCTTTTCTTGTTCTTTAATCATCCTTTCATTGTTGTTCTTGCATCTTTGCAATTCAACCATGAGACTCCTCACAGTCTCACCTAGTTCTGGAGGGGTTCCTATTGCTCTTCTTTCATCAGACTCTTCGTCTCTATTGTGGGAGCCTTCTCCCACCTCTTGGTGAGTAAGCATACTCTGCGTCTGTATATTCCCAAGGCTGATCATCTGCTTGAGTGAAAAGACAAACGTTAGTTATTAGTCAAGAGTTAAATACATTTTTATAATTTTCATAATTTATAACTCTTTCACATGCATTCATAGTTAGGTTCTCGTCTCTGAGTCTTTCAATCCTGGGCAAGAGAGTTACGTTAGGGGGTTACTCCTCATAGGAGTACTTCGAACGGAGCTTATGCGTGACTCGTGCATGAGCCCAGTCAGGCCGAGTGTTGTAACCATGCTATGATACCACTTTGTCACATACCCACTACCTAAATCAGATTTTTCTGGTCTTCTACTGGACTCGAACCCCTAATTGACCATGGAGGCCCAGCATAAGCTAGCTCTTTCTCTCTCCTTCTCCATTCCCATGTGACCGTGGGTCATGTTCATGGTTCAATTTGAACGTAGTGCCTATTTGTATTTCGTGCCTCGGCGCTACAATAATGTCTAAACATTTGACTCTCCAACCGTCGAAACCCGATAGGGATAGCAACCGACCAATGGGGATGAATCCCTACAGGGTCAGCAAATGGCTGATAGGAACAAATCTCAACATGGTTAGAGAACCACCAGTGAGAACAGGCCCCTTCATGCAATTAAGCAGAATACATGTGGCATAAAGAGAAACTCGACACGATAGTCGACATGATAGGAGGGGGAGGGGGGCACTTCACACGTCACACTATTCTGGACCCCCCCCCCATTAAATGCAGAATGGCAAGGGGGGTCCAGAATCCACTTGAGCATCATTGATCATGATGAGTTAATCTTGATCGTTCGAGAGTTGCGTGTCCAATTCCGGACCCCCCCCCCTACCACTAAAGGTAGAACAGTAAGGGGGCTCCGGAATGGAACCTCAACCGTAGATCTAGACAGGTGGATTCTGGTCATCCATATATGCTTGCCACTTATTCTAAAGCACATTCATGTCCTGGATTAAGTTGACGTCTCATCGCTACATATAATGGTCATTACAGACCCTGAGATCCTATGAAAGAATCTCATCCGTTCATCGGGGTTTATCATCACGAGAATCTAGACTCTTGATCACGGGACTCCCGAATCCTCGATCCCCAATTTCCCGATGCAGTTAATCTCTCAACACGTGGCTTCCATCAAATGGATGGCTCAGATCTACTCTGGGGTTTCTGCATGGGAAATCCCAAACTCTTGTCAATAGGAATCCCGATTCTGTGATTCCTGATGAGCCAATTCACAGATATGGTCCCTTACGTGTTAGCCCTCATGGCTAAACTCCTGGCCCACGTGACCACTATCTCACAAGACCGCAACCTTATCTGATGTCGGGTTTTCATACTTTCTACTGCCGAAATGTACTCATCCTCAGGATTCACGATCCGCCAAATCCCGATATGTCGATATAATGATAGTTGGCCCTACAATGGACGCTTTTCACCTTGTCAGGATTTCAGACTTCGGAATTTCGAAGTGTATGGGCTTCTTGTCCACGGGATTCCCGTTTTCCCGATGGATGACTTTCCTTTCAATACTTTTCCTGCATGCTCTGATTTCCACCACGCGTCCTCCTAAGATGGACGGTCCTAATTGCTTCTTGTGATTTCGGAGTTTCTGCTACCGAAATACTTCGACAACTTGTCACTTCGAATCTTGAAATGCCGACGGGCTGCCGATCTTTCCCGCGTGTCCTCCTATGATGGATGACTCAAATTGGTTTCAGGATTTTCATTATGAAAATTCTTGACCTCATGTCATCGTGACTCCCAACTTCACGAGTGTCAATATCCCGATGGCCATGCCTTTCGTCGAAACTTTCAACCTCCTATTCATGAGGGCTTAACCCTCGTGCATCCCTTAACAGATCCAACGACTGTCGGGATTTTCTAGCTAAGATCTAATGGCTCAGATCTGTCCCACCTTGTGCACTCTTCCACTACTTCATGGGTGTGGAAAAATCAACGGTCCAGATGTCCTCATTGACCGTGGGGGTCTACGATCCCAATTTCCTCGCTATTCACGAAGATAGAGGAAAAGGGGAAGGGTATGTAATGCCCTTGTTTCATTCATCAATCTAATAGTTGTGGATGACCATGGGTCTTCTGACGGGGTCTCGTCCGTTGATCGATACTTATCCCTACGCTGCTACTTCAAGATTTTAAGAGGGTCATTCCTCCTCATACAGGGTTGTTAAGACTTTCTCATTCAAGTCCTTTTTCCAAGTTCTTGGTAAACCTTTCCAAGGAGGGAATCTCTGTGAAGAGATCGATTCTGGGGCATCCCTGGAGACAGGTAAGGGTAAACAAATTCCTGAAGATGGACTGGAAGTCCTACTTGGTTCAACTCATGCATAATTAAATGCATTTATCAACATAATCCATGCGTGGTCTTTCTGTTATAAGCATATATCCATTATTTCCTTATCAAAACACTGCACAGACATTCTTATACTATAATCGTTCACAATTTCACAGTTCTATGAGCATATATGTCAGTATATGAATTTCAAGATGCAATATGTAAAACACTTATCAGAAATAACACCGGAAGTGAGTGAAACTGCTGAGAGGGGTGCTTGTTTCCACCCAACCGTAGGCTTAGAGACTCCCAGTGGATTTACCACTAGCCACCCCTGAGCTGAGACCATGATGCTGTGAGACCACGTCTCTCTGTCTTCTAATGACCAGGAGCAAAGGTTGCAATCCTTCCTCTCTACTATCACTCACTTTGTGTAATGCCAGAGTTCCCCTCGTGTCTACCCCCCCAATCAATTCTACCCCACGCCTTATCCTCTTGCGAGGTTTCATGTGGCACGATTACCCTCACGCTGATCAGGCCTGATGGCTCTACAGATGGGCGGTTCATCATCCCATCCCTCATTAAGCCATCCACCTACCAACCTGCAAGACATTAAATTCAGGGCCAGCGAGCTGTTTTTGGTTCTCCAGGCCAATGGAGTCCAAATACGGTATTAATTCTCGGTGGAAGTTAACGCCACCTTTTCAGGTGCCTTCCACCACCATCATGGTCTTTTTTCTACACATCCCCTCTCAGCAGTCCTTCAATAAATTCAAAATGTTATTCACATTCATTGACCTCTTCCTCAAGTTCCATTTACATCACATATTCACATTTATGAGTTTTCCATAGTTCTTGGCCAGTCCAGTTATATTTACAAGCTAGGGGAAACAGGGTGTTACAATGATAAGTACAGTTATTTTATAATTATTAGTTAGTTAAACTATAAATATATATTAGATGTATATATAGTTTTCAACGATTGTTATTTATTGAGTTATTGCATTTCCTTTAGTTCTATTTTTTTGCTTTCTTTAGGACTTAGATCAGCCAACAGAGTCACTAAACCTGTCAGAGTGGATTAATCCAAACATCTTGGGTTAATTAGACAACCCCGGACCGAATTCACTCCTCCAGTTGACGAGTGGTCAATTTCGCCCATCAACAAGCCGATGGAGTGATGTGATCTTCTCTGTATCCCAAGTCATGTTCTTGGAATTCTGGAGCTTCTTAGAGCCGATCTATCCAATGGTATAGTTATTCCAAGAATTTTACCCACAATATCTCATACTGGTCACTCGATCTTTCTAAATAAAAGGCACAATCTCTTGTATCCTTCTCACTTTTACCTAGCAAATTTGCCTCCTTCCATATAAAGGCATCACAATTTCGTTCCCACCATTGTCTAATCTCATATCTATAGTTCCACAGATAATTCTCCTCATAGGTTCCCTTTTAAACCATGTAATACCCCAAGGTCGAGTGTAACATCCCCAGCCACCAACAGGTCGGGCCATGCCACTACTAAGATGCTTTACTTAGCTCTGAAACCATTTTGTAACATCCTCAACCATCCATTCCAGGCCACGTTACGCTAGAGAACACTTATTTTATCTTTGCAGAACATATTGTAACATACTCAGCATCCAAACTGAGCTATGCCACATACAATCTTCTATCTGCATGCGATTAAAACATATCCATGCATAGAACTCTTGTGGAAGCTTATATATAAAATGTGAACATACAAATATGTTATGCAAATGCATGGATTCACACTGAAATAGAAGTAAACATATGCATGCATCATATATAGGCAATACCCATAAAAATAAACACAGTTATAATTGCACATATGATAACCCATAAAAATACGCACATAAATAACAATGCAACATGTAAATTTATCACATAGTTGACACTTATCTTGGTAAGAATGTCACCAACTGCATGCAGACCTTCCACAAACCTCTCAGCCTTAGACCACACTATTCATCACTCTCAACAGTGGGTCACCCCTGAGCTGGGACTAAACTCCACCTGGGTAAGGGTTCCTAACCAGGCTAACGGCTCATGGAAAATAGGAAAGACTCCATCATAGGTGCCTACTCAAACTAAAAACCTACAGTCTCTCATTCCCCACATGCCTGTCCCACCCAAGGAAGTGTGCCCCTTCTCTGCTCAACATTCCCTCGGCTGCCCCACTTCCCTTCTAGGGCTTCAGCAACAGGATGGACAGGAAGTCTCATAGCCCTGTAGCTGCAATTCAGCACCTTCAGGAAGTCAATTCCCAACAATTCTCTCACCCAAAGAATTTCTCATGGGCCTGACAACCCGCGTCTTCAATATCCCACAGGCCTGACAACCTGCTTCTTCAATCCATCTCCCCAGCTAACCAGTTACACAAACCTCTATGGTCATGGATACAAGCTCAGGTATAATGACATAAAGTATGGAGGATAACTGACTGTGTGAGTGAAAATGGTCATGGCATCCTGTTGAATGATGGAAGGAATCCTAGAAAAGATGATGGTCAGAATGATGGGGGGGCTGTGAAAATTAACTAAGTCCCAACAATATGTATGCATGTCCCCAACTTGAAACTTGTCATGTTGGGAGCTACTTTGGTCCACTTGTCCCCAACTTTAGAACTTAGGATAAAATAATTATCCATACTTTATGATTTAAGAAATATTTATATAATATTCATTTTTGGCTTAAGCTCCCTGGATTAGCCCTTTTCCTTGAGTTTTAGGTCCCATACTTTCCCTAACTAGTGGAGTTTATTCCCCCCATCTCTTTTATCATGGTTGGTCTGCATGTAGTGATGTATTTTATATTAATGATGAGATGTATACAAATATAGGCGCACTGGCCTTTAGAATCTAGGCTCATTGGCCTAATTCAAAACATAAGCATCCTATCTTATAATAACTTGGCTCACTAGCCTATAAAACACAACATATACACAAAGGCTCGCTAGCTTCATAATCGCGTGCACTCAAGTTATTGCATGCGATATCCAAGAATGTGCACACTTCCTCATTTTAATGCACAGTACATGCACACACTATACCATGAAATGTGCATATAAAATGATGCCATACAGCTCACCAACTTAAGTACATTTTCATTTACATTTACAATTGGGTTCGGTCTTGGGGATATTACAATCCCCTCCCCTTATTTATGCACTATCCTCAGTGCATCATGTACCCATGTACAACAAAATTTTCAAAAATCCTCAGTGCATTATAAACCATGTACCATTCAAATTCTTTAAAATCTCCAATATTTATCTATTGAAAGATTGTTACCCATCTGGTTCTCTACTTTCCAGCACCAATTCTGGTACTCATACGACAACTTGAAGTCAATTTCTCTATTCCATAGAGATACTTCATAAATAATTTAGCTCATTGTTCCTTATTACATGCTTCAATTAAACTTCACTGAAGCAACAACTGGTTGTAGATCCATGATGTTCCACCCAGCCTTATATCTCATTGCTGATAAACTCTCAGCATCATATCATCCCCGAGCATGGGATATGACTCCATCAAGAAAATGGCTTCCCAAGATAACCACAAGCCATAATCAATATCAACATAGTCTAGGCCAAGGTACCAAAACTCAGCAGCACTCCAACCAATGGTCTCTCTTCCCCACATGCCTGTACAACCCAAGGTAGTATGCACCTTCATTGTCCAAGAGTCCATTGGCTGCACAAATTCCCTTCCATGGCTCCAATACAGGCCGAACAGGAAGTCTCAGAGCATCGTGTCTCAAGGAGTTCCCACTTTCATCATTATCATCTCACCTGCATCATACACATGCAGTTATCATGAGAGAGCATCATAAAAAATTCCATTTCAAAAATCAATTAATTTCATAAGGAATTTGACTTTTCCCAAAATATTAAATTATATTTCATAATTTTTCATCGTTACTGGAATAATAGAATGTAGTTTTCCTTATGGATTTCAGCAAGCACCATGCTAAATACCATTTTTCTTGCAACGATTATATATTGCATACAACCAACAAATTGTCAGTATTTTTTGTACATCATAATTCAACGTGTATAAAACCTTATGCCGTGATCTTAGAATTGCCTGCACCTAGCAATTCAATCACAATTACCAAAAAATTTAACCAAATAGAATGACTCATCATTCTATGCATATGCATGTTGATAATTAACAACAACAAGTTCACTTCTTCAATTTTCTGAACATAAATTTTATGTATTCACTATTCCTGTGACCACCTCACTTGCAACTTCCCTGTTGCAATGTTTATCAATTCCTGAAATGTTCTCAACTTCATGAGTTGGCAACATTTCAACCATTAGTATAATTATTTCCATGTAAAAACATATATACATGCACTCACAAAATGCATTCAACAAAATACATTTAACTATACAATTCCATCATGTATGAGTGCAACTCTGCAACTTACCAGGCATGAGTGCAAATCTCAATGCCTATTTATTCAATGCACCCTTGCATTGATTTTCAGAATGAGATTTATCTAAGTCATGCATCTCACCATCCATAAATTGGAAATATGGCCAATGTCTTGACACATCTCCACACACTTCCCATTGTCTTCACAATTACTTGGATGCCTTCCTTTTTGACCTAAACACTACACCAAGAATACAATTTTGTAGTGTTTATTAGTGTTAGAAAAAAGGTTGCAGTCCAAGTTTTATTTAAAGTAGGAAGCTCATTGGGTATTTGTGGGGCACATAACCTTTCTATAACAATACCTTGCCATATCCAACCATGTCTTGGTCTCATACATGACTAGCTTTCTTATCATCATTCCTATAATAAGTTATTATCTTTTATTTTCTCTGGTTATTGCCTCATAACCAAATTAACATGACATGCTACTATGTCAATGTGTGCATTCAAAAGATAAAATATTTGATAATATAATAGGCCTCTAGCCTTTACCACACCTAGTGGTAACTTAATCCTGTCAATGCACTTAAACAATACTATGCAACGTAGTTTAAAATTCAATTTGGGGAAATTCTTACCTATATTTCCCTTTGGCAATTATACAACATAATTTCTAAACAGGAATACTTACCTGCATGGCTAACATTAGATGAGTTTAATGCTACATGATTAGCTGATGAAAGTAGAAGTTCTCATGCTTCTTTATCATCCTTATAATTCAACATTCCAACTTTATGTTGCCTCCTTCCATGTGCAGTAGCATTCTCACTATATGTTTGTGCTAAAATCCATAAAATACTTGTTGCTACAGTAATTGCAGCAACTTCTTTTCTTCTTGTATCATGTTTCCTAGTTTATCCCAGAAGTTTTCCATTCTTTCGAATTCCTGATCCTTCAAGTGATCTTCACTGTAACCAATGTGCATGATTATTTCTGATCTGAGCACTTTCTAGCCAAAACTCTCTCGGCTGCCTTTTATTTTCCATCCAAATACTAAATTGATATTGACCTTAAAATTTTGTTTACTTCCTGGATCCATCTATCCCAACTCATACTTGGATGAATTATAATTCCAATCTTGTTGTCTTATACATTATGGATCTTTAACATCCATTTATTTTTCGAAATGAACTATTCTAGCTCTTCCTTGACTCAATAATTTAGTATTTGAGTTTTATTGCATTCTTCTCCCCTCCTTGCCAACTAGCCCAAAACTTGGCTTTCATAGCCAATCTCTTAGCATGATTTAAGGATGGACATATGCCTCCTTCCCTAGCTACATAGAATTAATTAAAAGCACTTAATATAGATTTTAACTTACCAACATAGTTTCAAGTGGTACCTTCACCCCCTGGGAATGTCACTGATGGCTCCATGTCATTTGAGAGGTATTCTTCTCAGGCACCATATCTTTTTCATTCAAAACCATGCATACAACTATTTTCCTTTTCATGGTTCTTTACTGACTCTCTACAGAGATTCATTTCACCTTTAAGTCTCTCTTGGCTTTGACATCTTCATGTTATTATGGAAATATCTTCAATACTTTTGGAATTCATCAATAATCTCTATTAGTATTCTTGATTTCCCTCTTGGAGTGTTTTCATGCATTCCCATTTTCTTGATATCTACCCCATGAATTGTTCTTCCATTATTCTAGGATGTTCATGGACTTGCAACTACATATTATGCTGATATTAATTTCAACATCCCACTATTATTCGGATCCCTCTGATCCAAATCCTACATGACCCAATTATATTTCTAGTCATGTTTTCTGAGTAACCTTGGACAGTTAACATCAACTTCCTTCTTGGGGTACTTGATTTATCCCTTCCTTAGTTGATCATATCAGCACTTGGATTTTCTTGATGGGTATTACTTTCCCCTATCTTGACCAATTTGATTTCAACCTGCCTTGCACAATCCACTTCTATCATTCCATATTGATTCCCTTCATACCATGCTTCCACTGCGCACTTTGATAACCATAAGGGAATCATTACTCTAATTTCATAGCTAATTCCAGGATATGATGCACTCTTTATCCAAATATGCATTAAGCCTCTTTCTTTATCCGATTACTATCATTATGATAGTCAATTACTTTTATAATAGATCTTACTCCCATGCATTACTTAATTTGTATGTTGATTTCTTTGGGAGTGTTCACTAATTCATTCACTACATGATCTATTCCTTTGTCCAAATTCCATTGAATACTTGACTAACATGAGAGGACTTCTTGTAGTGGCTTCCAAAAACTTTATGGCTACGCAAAGATTCACACCTTAACCTTTTGTAGTCTTGGCTTTTGATCATCTTCTGAATATTTTTTCATAACACTCCCCTGAGTACCTCTTCTTAATTTTAACTAAACTTTGTCAGGTTAACTAACTCAACAATTTTATGAAAATATGAACCATTCTAGTTCAATAATACATATCATAATTATTTATTCTGATTTCCTAGAAATTTGAATTCCTTCATCAATTTTATAGGTGGATATTTAGATTCCACTATTCAATACCTTTCCAACGCCTGCTCCCATGTTCAATTCTGAGTCTTGAGGAGAAAGTTATGGCTAATTGCAAATTGCCCAATAACTTTTTTGTTCATTCTTCAACTTGCACAACTATGTGCTGTAATATGAATTTTTGCACCTACTCCTTTGGAATTTTCATGGGATCTCAATTGGGTTTATTAATATACATATTATGGACACTTTGTCCAAGTTTCACCTCATTCTAGGTTTTGGGCTACTAGTTACAACCCACTAAAGTTCTAGGCCAAAATACCATATTGTAACTAATATGCTACAGGTACCTTATTTTCAATATTAAACACTTTTAACATCCCCAGAAATTTAATTCAGCTATTGGAATGTCTTCTATGGTTCAATAGCTTTCAATTGACTACTCCTTCACCTCAATCTGATTCTAGATTAGAGAGTTATGGCTCTTTGATGTTAGATGGGTCTTAAAATTTACCCTTCATTGTTTGTGTTGTAACTTTCCCATAAAAGCTTCATTTGAAGAACAATTTACACCATTAGAAAGCTCTCTCCAAGATATTTTAATTGATCTGTAGAGACAAAGTATACCTTCATTACACCTTTGTCTCATGGTTTTTGATTTTCTCAAAATGCTCTTAAGGCCTTCAAAAACGCACTGTAAAAAGATGACATTCAAATGACATAAAACATCGCAGAAAATCACTAGTTTCCTACTGTTATTTTCCCTTCAAACAAATTCGCGCACACATATATCAACCTGTGGACCCATATTCACCACGATCGTGCTTCACACACTTTAAAACCATTGTGTATCACTTCTCTGTCACGCCAATAACTTGCACGCACTACTTCTGTGTCATGTGCCAATATCCACCGCACACAGTTTTTGTACCACACATTGATATCCACCATGCTCAATTTTTGTACAGAGCACAGATATCACACGTGAATTTCACTCTACACATTGCACCATGCCAGAGTTTAGTATGTCTCCATCACGCATTAAAACTCTGCGTGCACCACTAACTAAGTTGTCGCGTGACAACATATACCCACATTGCGTGCACAACTACCAAACTCCACTGCATTATGCCAATATTGCGCACACCACGCACACCATTATTATGAATCTCCACACCGTGCACACTTCTTATGTATATGCACACTACACAATTCTAAATTTAGCATGTGCACCCGCACACCAACATTTTTCCGCGCATCGCCAAAATTTAGCGCGCGCACCAGAAAACCACTATTTTTTTGCACGGTACCAAAATTTAGCACGCACACGCGGACACTAACATTTTTCCGCACGATGCCAAAATTTAGTGCGCACACCAACATGATAATATCTTGGTGCACAGTGTCAAATTTTACCTATCACAAGATTTTTATTGCACATCCTGCATTTTTAGTGTGCCCACCTATGCACATTCACCTTTATGCGCATCGATTCCTCCTAAATTTCGCTACAGAAATTGGGGCTTTTTCCTAACTTTTTACCCAATTTATCATAGAAATTATACAACCATGAAATCCATTCAATTTCATCCCAACAATACCAATTCAACCTCTCCAACAACAAATCATTGTGGGTTGACATTTCTAGAACGAATTCACCCAAAATCAATTCACGAATTGGGAATTTTAATTACAAAACTTACTCCAACTGACATGACTTCCTTGTGACTTCAAATTCGACCAATTCTAGGTCTAAATTTTCCAGAAAATATATTAAATCGATAATATCTCACCACATGGCCAAATTTCTCAATTTTCCCACGAATTTAACAACAGAAATTAGGGCTTTTTCCCCAATTCCGCACAATTGTTGTTACTTTTTACCATGGACGTTCCGTAATTCAAAATTTGGCCACTTCAAAATAAATCCTCTGTGAAATTTCACTTCAAATTAAATTGTTCAGCCCATCCAGGATCAGTGTTGAAAACTGAAGCTCTGATACCAATTTGTAACATCCCTAGCCACCAACAAGCCGGGCCATGCCACTACTCAGACGCTTTACTTAGCTCTGAAACCGTTTTGTAACATCCCCGACCATCCATGTCAGGCCACACTATGCTAGTGAACACTTCTATTCTCTATGCGGAACATACTGTAACATACACAATATCCAAATTGAGCTATGCCACATACAATCGTCTATCTGCATGCGATTAAAACATATCCACGCACAAAACTCTTGCAGAAGCTTATATATATAATGTGAATAGACAAATACGTTATGTAAATGCACGGATTCACACTGAAATAGAAGTAAACTTATACATGCAACATATACAGGTAATACCCATAAAAATAAAAACAGTTATAATCACACATATGATAACCCATAAAAGTATGCACATAAATAACAATGCAGCATGTAAAATTATCACACAATTGACACTTATCTTGGTAAGAATGTCACCAACTGTGTGAAGACCTTCCATGAACCTCCCAACCTTATACTACATTATTCATCACTCTCAATAGTGGGTCACCCCCGAGATGGGACTAAACTTCACCCACATAAGGGTTCCTAACCAGGCTAATGACTCATGGAAAATAGGAAAGGCTCCATCACAGGTGCCTACTCAAACTAATAGCCAACAGTCTCTCATTCCCCACATGTCTGTCCCACCCAAGGAAGTGTGCCCCTTCTCTACTCAATAGTCCCTCGGCTGCCTCACTTCCCTTCCAGGGCTTCAGCAACAAGCCAGAGAGGAAGTCTTAGAGCCTTGTAGTTGTAGTTCAACACCTTCAGGAAGTCAATTCCCAGCAATTCTCTCACCCAGAGAATTGCTCACGAGCCTGACAACCCGCTTCTTCAGTCCATCTCCCTAGCTAACCAGTTACAAAAACCTCTATGGCCATGGATACAATCTCAGGTATAATGATAGAAAGTATGGAGGATAACTGACTGCATGAGTGAAAATGGTCATGGCATCCTGCTAAATGATGGAAGGAATCCTGGAAAATATGATGATGGGTAGAATGATGGGGGGTGTGTGAAAATGAACTAAGTCCCAACAATACGTATTCATTTCCCCAACTTAACACTTGTCATGTTGGGAACTACTTTGTTCCACTTGTCCCCAACTTTAGAACTTAGGATAAATTAATTATCCATACTTTATGATTTAAGAAATATTAATATAATATTCCTTTTTGGATTAAGCTCCCTGGCTTAGCCCTTTTCCTTGACTTTTAGGCCTCACCCTTTCCCTAACTAGTGGATTTTAGTCCCCCATCTCTTTTATCTTGGTCAGTCTACGCGCAATGATGTATTTTATATTAATGATGAGATGTATACAAATATAGGCGCATTGGCCTTTAGCATCTAGTCTCTCTGGCCTAATTCAAAACATACGCATCCTAGATTATAATAACTTGGCTCACCAGCCTATAAAACACAACATATACACAAAGGCTCGTTGGCCTCACAATCACACGCACTCAAGTTGTTGCGCACAGTATCCATGAATGTGCACACTTCCTCATTTTACTACGCAGTACATGCACACACTATACCATGAAATGTGCATATAAAATGATGTCATACAACTCACCAACTTAAGTACATTTGAATTTACATTTACAATTGGGTTCAATCTTGGGGATATTACATCGAGCCCCTATTGAATTGTAATGATGTTTAAATGATGTTTATAAGCTGGTGAGCCAAGTATTTATAAGTTGGGAGGCTTATGTGTTTATAAGGCCGAAGAGCCTAGATTTTAAGGCCAGTGAGCCTGATTTTGTATATGTAATTATGTAGATCATTAATAAAAATACATCAATGTGTGTAGACTGACCACAAAGAGAGATTTATGTGGGACTAAGCTCCACTAGGAAGGGAAAGGGAAGGGGGTTGAGAGGCTAGGAAAATGAGCTAAGCTTGAGAGCTTAACCCAAGGGAATATTATAATGTATTTCCTAAAATACTAAAGTTTGGGAAATAAACCCTGATATCCTAAGTTCCTTTTGGGATAGGAACGAACTCCAAGTGGAGAGGAATGAGATCCTAGAGATCCATGTGTCATCTAGGATGCATGCAAATTTATGTGGGAAATTACATCATTGTGGGGGTTTTCCAACCATTCTTAACATATTTCCTCATGAGTTCACTCCTGATTCTATCCATCCTTTGACCTATTCACTCATGCACTGACCAGGAACACAGTCAGCCATTTCCGCCATTGTTGAACCCTCTTCCATTGTGAACCTATGTAAGTTTTTTAGTGTTCCTTTGCCTTAACCATTGTTGCTATTTTGGTTACCTAGTTGAATTAAGAGTTGGACAGAAGAAGCAGGTTTCCAGGAATGTGGTTTGAAGAGGCAGGTTGTCAGACTCATGGGTTGAAGAAGCAAGTTGTCATGACTATGAGAAACTCTCTCTAGGTGAGAGAGTTTTATGGGGAAGTGATTTATCCTGGAGGGACTCTAGTAGCAACTACAGAGCTCTGATAATTCTTGATTCAACTTGTTGTTGAAGCCCTATAAGGGAAGTGGAGTAGCCAATGGATTGTGGAACAATGAAGGTGTATATTCCTGGGGTGGGATAGGAATGTGGGGAATGAGAGTTTGTGAGCAGTGGGAATAAGTAGGCTCCTTGGAGAGAATACTTCTTCTTTCATTGTGCAACTTTCTGTAGTCTCAGCCTATCCTAGGATTTCCTTTACCCTGGGTCGATTTTAGTCCCAGCTCGAGGATGACCCACTACTGATAACTTGGAGCAGCGTGATCTAAGGATGGGAGGTTTGTGGAAGGTCTTCATGTAGTCGGTGCTCTTCTCATAAAAATATAATTACCAACTCTATGTTAATTCTATGTTGTGTATCTTGCACATGTGTTATAATGTTATGAGTATTTCCTGTAAATGTTGCATGAGTAGGCTCATTATTATTTCCACATTAATCTATATTGTAGTAGAACTTTTATGTCTTTTTAAATTTGCATTTAGATATATATGTATATCAGAGCATGATAGTTCAAGTGGAATGACCCGGCCTGGGTGGTTGGGTATGTTACAATCTGGTTTCAAAAAAGTTTGGTTTTGAAGTAGCAACGCTTCCCCGGCCTAGGTGGTTGGGGGATGTTACATTTTGGTATCATATCTTGAAAAAATCCTGATTGTAGTGGAATTCCCCAGCTTGGAAGCCCGAGGATGCTACAATTTTGTATTAGAACCCATGGTTTCAATGCTGAACCTGGATGGGCCACGAATGTGGAATTTGAAGTCAAAATTCCATAAGAAATCGATGTACTGAGTGCCAAGAGGGAATTGTGGAAACACCTTGGCTATGTTCAAAAGATCATGAGGTATAGTAGTTTGATAATGATGCAGGAGCATCGCCAACTCAGCAAGCGTGGAGCCAACGCATGTGTTTTTAAACACATGACATATAAGCTTGATAACTCTTTTTGGATTTTCATTTAATATGAAGTGCCATATCCTTCAATGAAACATTTATGAAGGAGTGTCTGTTGTGTTGTATCAGACCTCGAGCCATATGGTCTTGTCTGAAATAGATAGGAGGCATTTAATCTAGTTAATGCAGGTAGATAGATGTTTAAGTCTAGATTAGACAGTTTAGAGTTTGAGAGGGAAAACTGATATAGACACCCTCCTTTGTACATTATTTAAGATTCAGATTATTCAGAAGCATTCAGAAGAGAGAGAAAGCAGAGAAATTGTGAAGAACACCCATGTACATATGTTTTTGAATTAATAGAAGAGAGTCTTTGATTCAATTTCATGGATGGTGTTATTTCTTTGTGTGTATTGTTCATGTACTTATGAATGTTTGTTTATGGTGATGCATTTGCTTTGAATATGCTATGCATGTGATTTCAGGGTTTAAACTGAAGTCTGAGAGAGAGAATTAGTTTCAATTGTTTCTCTTTCTGAGTCAGGAGATTCCTGCATAGAGTGCAGTCGAATTCATCCACATAGAGTGCGTTGATGAAGGCTCGGAAGTTAAACACTTATTCTCATTCACCTAGAAGTTATAATATTGTTGAGGAAGCCATTTGAAGAGCGCACAGACGGAGTCATAGGTATCAGTTGTTAAACTGAGCAAAGGAAGGCAGAGACTATTGTGGTCGGAGGTGTACAGAGTCTGAGAGACATAACACTTCGAAGGGTGTTGAAGGTTGAAGCACCAGAAGTGTGCGCAAGGTCTTTGAGAGAACCAGAGTTAAAAAGCTCAGGAGGTATAGCACCTTCGTGACAACAGTTGAAGGGAAGCACAGGGGCCGTGCCAAGGAGGGTTCAAACAAAGAGTTGCAGACCCAAGCGTCAGAAGACAAACAAGTGTTGAGGAGGAATACTTAGCCGTTCTCAGGAGATCCTTAAGAGGGAGGAATTGACGGTCAGGATTTACCGAGAAAACCAGCGAAATCCCGCCAGTCGTCAGATCGTGCGGAGTTGTGAAGGGTTTAATCCCCAGCGAGAAGAGGAGGAGTCATCGAGATATTGGCGATATCGGGGTTTCATAAGGTAAGAGAATCAAAGCCTTGAAAGTCTCGAAATCCCGAGAAAGGATCTCAGCCATTGATCGGCAGAACATGTGTCAAGGAGCCAGGGAGCATCGAGGTTCAGTCCATAGAGATATCGGGGTTTCCGAGGACATAGAAATCTTGCATCAAGAAATCACGATCCACAATTTTCCGCTGAGCGTTTTGGACCATTCATCGTCAAGGGCACGTGGCAGAAGATATTGGTGAGTCGGCGTTTGGAGGCATCAGGGTTTCCAGGTTGTGAAACGCTTGCATATTGAAATCGCAATCGGCGATTTCCCAACATGGTCGGAACCGTTGATCGAGGGAGGACACGTGGAGAGAGATCCCGAGGAGTTGGGGTTCAACATTTAAGGATTTTTGGAGTCGAGTGCATTGCGTAAGTTGAAATCGCGATCCATGATTTCCCAATAGGGTTAAGACTGGTAGTGGAGGATAGGTGTCGGAGGATTGAGCCTTGCCTTGAGGAGAAGACAGGTGGCATCGGAGATTCTAGGAGTGCGAGTTCTTCGCATTTCAAACTCGCGAACTCTAAAATCCTGATAAGTGGGGAAGGACACGATCATGTGGGTCGGCAAGGTCACATGCTGAAAGAGTTAGCCTGAGGGGCTAAAGGGTGCAGAAGGTGCCATCGGAGTTCAGGAATCGGGGATACGAGAGGTAGGGAACTTACGACCTCACAAGTTCCGATTTCCCGACGAGAATTTTCCCAATAGAAGCAAAGAACACGTGGGTGAATGTCCATCGGGTTTCGGGGTTTTATAATCTCCATTTTTCACAAGTGCAGGACTCGTGATCCCGCGAGGTCCGATTTCCCAATATAACACAGGGGAGTCATAAGAACAGTTCTATGGGTAGAGAAAAATCCCGATAGGGGATTTGGAGATATTTTCAACTCTTCGGGCCTAAGGGAGAAGAAGGTCCTGGTGTTGCAGACGTGCTCTGGGTGGCGCGTTTGCGTCAAGTGGTATCAGAGAAGATTTCTTGTCTGTATATTTCAGGCAAGAGGGGCAAAGAAGAGAAGGAGCACTCTGATACACATCAAGGGGTATCAAAGCAGGAAAATCTCTCTATTTTCTGTAGCAAAGAAGAAAGGAGAGTTCACCATGCTGCCACGGAGAAGAGATAGACATTCACCCGAGCCAGAGGGGGAAAGGGAATCGTCCAGGGAAAGAGGTAGGCCAGGGTAGAATCTTGAAGTAGAAAGACAACTGCAAGAATTACGCTCTATGATTGTGGATATAGGAATAAAGCAAAGGCACAAATCTGATGCAGGAGATACTAGTGAATCCAAGGATGAAGGTGAAGCTGGACAAGGAGTAGGAGAAATCCCATCGGAAGACACAACAAATGAGCATTTAATGAAAGCCATAGCACGGATGAGTTCAAAGACAAAGATGGACATTTCGACTTATGAAGGAAATCTGGATGCGGAAGAGCTGTTGGATTGGATTAGAGCTCTTGACACCTACTTTGATTATGAGGACATCGAAGAGGATAAAAAGGTCAGACATTCTATCACCAAATTGAAGGGACACGCAACATTATGGTGGGACGAGCTTCAAGTAGATAGACACTACAAAGGTAAGCAAAAGATTAAAGGTTGGGATCAAATGGTTGTGAAGATGAAAGCAAAGTTCATCCCAAGGGATTATCAAATCACATTGTTCAGGAGGATGCATAACCTCAGACAGAAGTTGATGACGGTGAAGGAGTACACCGAGGAATTCTATAAGCTCAATATCAGAGCAGGTCATCGAGAGAGCGATGATGAAAAAGTTGCCAGGTATATGAATGGCTTAAGATACAATATCCAGGATGAGATGGGTATGGAAACTATCAGAACGGTTGAGGATGCGTATCAGATGGCGTTAAAAGCTAAGGAAAAGCTAAGCCATAAGCCAGGACAGCGAGGCCGAGGCAGGAGCCAACCAAAAGGTAAGTTTGTTTCTCAAGATAGATTCCAGAAATCTAAGGACGACTAGAAGAAGCCTCAGACCAAAATAGAAAGAGGTGGAAGTTCACAGCGAGGTCAGCACGCTGAACAGTGAAGGTAGCAGACAAAACAAGGCGGAGGATACGCTGACGCAAACACATTTCCTCGTACCAGAGGTAGAGGAAAAGGCAGAGGTGGAATCATCACATGTTACACATGTGGGAAAAACGGACATAAGGCAGTTGATTGTCCAGATAGGAAGACAGATAAAGGAGAAGCTCACATCGCCCAAGCACAGAGGCGAGATGATAAGGAAGAAGATGCAGAAGACGAAAGGTCATTGATGATGTGTAAGGTTCTCTTAACACCCGAGAAGGAGGTGGAGGATGCAGTTCAAAGAAACAGGCTTTTTAGAACCACATGCAAGACCAAAGACAGGAAACGCCAGGTCATTGTGGACAGCGGAAGCACAGACAATCTCGTTTTGACCGAGATGGTGGAGAAACTGGAGTTGGAGACAACAGATCACCCGAGTCCATATAAAGTTTCATGGTTGTGAAAGGGACATCAGGTAAATGTCACTAAACAGTGCTTATTTGACATCAAGATAGGAAGATACAATGATAGGATTTTATGCGATGTTATTCCTATGGATGTATGTCATGTATTTCTAGGCAGACCATGGCAATATGACAGAAACGTAATTCATGATGGGAAGATGAATACGTACACTTTGGAGAAGAATGGAAGAGCACATACGCTGAATCCAATTAAGAATAAAGAAGTAAAACCAGAACCGAGGAATACTATACTTCTCATGAGTGGGAAGGAACTTCTGGCAGAAGTATAGAAGAAGGAAGATCCACAATTCTTTGTGGTCAAAAAACCAAAAGTTGTTTTGACCAGCACAAGGATGGATGATCTGCTGAAGGAAATTCAGGAACGAGTTACCTCATTCGTTGCCACTGATGAGGAGCATAATCCATCATATAGACCTCATACCAGGAGCAAGTTTTCCCAACAAAGCAGCATACAAGTTGACGCCGCAGGAGAACGAAGAGGTCAAAAGGCAGGTACAGGAGCTGCTGGATAAAGGACTGGTCAGGGAAAGTCTAAGTCCGTGTTCCATTCCAATGGTACTAAGTCCGAAGAAAGATGGAGGTTGGAGAATGTGCACTGATTCCAGAGCCATCAACAAGATAACCATCAGGTACAGGTTTCCATTTCCAAGGATGGATGACTTGATGGACTGCTTGAGTGGAGCAGAGTTTTTTTCAAAGGTTGATTTGAAAAGCGGATACCACCAAATTCGCATGAGGGAAGGTGATGAATGGAAGACAGCCTTCAAGACTAACAAAGGTTTGTATGAGTGGTTGGTCATGCCGTTTGTCTTGACGAATGCACCAAGTACATTCATGAGGCTGATGAATGAAGTGCTAAAAGAGTTTATTGGTAAGTTTGTCATTGTTTATTTGGATGACATCTTGATTTTCAGCAAGTCAAAAGAGGAGCATCTAAAGCATTTAGCTGCAGTAATGAGGAAGCTACAGCAAGAGAAGATGTTAATCAACATGAGGAAGTCTTCATTTATGAAGAGAGAACTCATTTACTTGGGGTTTGTCATATCGGAAAATGAATTAAAGATGGATCCAAGTAAAGTAGAGGTGATTAAGAATTGGCCATCACCAAGAAATGTTTTTGAGGTGAGAATTTTCCATGGACTGGCGAGTTTCTACAAGAAATTAATTCGAAATTTTAGTGGAATTAGTGCAGCAATGATGGACACAGTCAAGAAAAGACATAAGTCTTTTCATTGGACTGAAGAGGCAGAAAAGAGATTCAATATGTTGAAGTGGAAGATCACAGAGAAACCAGTGTTGGTGTTGCCATATTTTCAAAAAGTTTTCCAGGTCAAGTGTGATGCGAGTGGCTTTGCCATAGGAGCGGTCTTAAGCCAGGAGGACAGACCAATCACATATTTCAACGAGAAGATGGATGAGGCAAAGGTGAAGTATTCAACGTATGATAAAGAATTTTATGCCATCATACAAGCGTTGAAGAAGTGGAGGCATTACTTGATACCCAAGGAATTTGTTCTGTATAGTGATAATCATGCACTACAGTTTGTAAGTCAACAAGAAAAGTTGAATCAGAAGAACGCTAAATGGGTAGAGTATATGCAGAATTTTACATTTTTAATTAAACAAATTTCAGGGACTGCTAACAAAGTGGCTGATGCTTTGAGCAGGAAATGTTTGTTGTTGCAGGAGTTCCGAGTCAAAACATTGGGTTTTGAAAATCTAAAAGACATGTATGTAGGTGATGGAGATTTTGCAGAGGCATACGAGGCAAATGAGAATCCATTTCTCAGAGACAGAAGCCTGTGGATGGATTACATGATCCAAAATGGACTGTTATTCAGAGGCAATTAGTTATGCATTCCACATTGCTCCATGAGGGAGAATTTGCTAAAAGAAAATCATAGTGGCGGATTAGCAGGACATTTTGGCCATGATAAGACATTTGAAAAGCTGAGTGAAGCCTATTTCTGGCTGAAGATGCGAGCAGATGTCAAGAATTTTGTTGACAGGTGCAGGATTTTTCAGCATTCAAAGGGCAAGAAGCAGAATGCGGGATTTTATCAATCCTTACCCATACTTGAAGGACCGTGGGATGAAATCAGCATGGATTTCATATTAGGATTGTCGAGGACGCAAAGAGGACATGATTCGATCTTTGTGGTGGTCGAAAGGTTCTCAAAGATGGCACATTTTATTCCATGCCATAAGACCAGCGATGCGACTCATATCACAAACATGTTTTTCAAAGAGATCGTTAGACTTCATGGTTTACCCAGAAGCATTGTATCGGACAAGGATACAAAGTTCATTGGACATTTCTGGAGGACACTTTGGAAGAACATGGGAACTAACTTAATGTTCAGTTCTGCCTATCATCCACAGACAGATGGGCAGATAGAGGTGGTGTTGTGGGGTAATCTACCCTACGGACCAATAAGCTAGGGTTCTAAGCTTATACGCAGATCATGACCCTTCAGATTTAACCTTTAGCCTTCTACCCAAAATCTCAACCCCTTTTCTCAGACAAGCACCGGAAGAATGAACTAACCTTTTTTACTGAAGGTCGAAGTAGATCCTCCGTTGAGTTGTTGTCTCCTTGCTGCTGCTCCTTCCACAAAGCTTCTCCTACAAACAAGACAAAAACATAT
>CBVK0101782352.1:0-25002 GCA_900067695.1 Picea abies
AGCCTCTCCAAGGCTATATAAGCAAGCTTTCTAATGGTGAAAGAGGACTGAAAAAAGGAGAATCACACCAAACTTATGATCTCATAAGTGGTGCTGGAACAGAGATATTTTGGAGGCAAGAGACCTATGATCTCATAGGGAGCAATCAGTGAAGCTATCATCATTTGGATCGTGGATCTTTTGAGCAAGGGGAAGACAAAGAGGACTTGGCATAACTGTTGCAACTCATCCATGGCTGTAAGCAATGGTTTGTCCTCATTAATATAATTTTCTTGGCTTGTTTATTTCTAGTTTGTGTTTGATCTTACATGAACTTATCATTGATAGATAGATCTATTTTCAAGCTAATATCAATAGAGTAGGAAGTGGTCGTGCTTTGTTTGTCTACAGGACTCATCGAGGAGCGAGAGTTTGGAGCTCGACTCGAAGCGTGCAGGGACAAACGTCGATAAAGAGGTACTTCTATTCTCCTTCATTCTCATGTATTAGTTTGTATAGATTTGAAAGGAAGTCAATGTCCACATTAAGCACTTTCTTTCTTAGAGTTAGGGTCTAGCTCTTTGAGGCAATATACCTGTCTGTATGGAGATTTTCCTACAACATCGGGTAATCAAAGGTACCCATCAAAGATGGGTACAAACCAACCCCTACATTGACTACACCTGGTTGAGGATTATCAATCATCAGGACCGTGGATGTCCCCAATGAAGGGTCAAGTCTGGAGGAAGACAATTGATCTATGGTCACAATCTGGCCCATGTGTGGAAACAACAAGACCCAGAAAACTGTATCAATCACAGCTTGCATAACATAAGTCCAACTCCTTCCTAAAAAGAGTTTATAGTCAAGGGGCGCATCGACTACCTCTACCTTGACATACACGGTCTTCCCTCCTAACTGAACAGGGAAAGAGGGAATGATTCCATGTGGTCAGAATGAATGACCTTCGAAAGAAGTGAGGAGAGTAGGTGATGGAGACAAAATGGGTTGGCCAATTTCCTTCCAACATGCCAACAAAATAACACATGTCGAGGCTCCCTCATCGACCACCGTGCAGAAAATATTTCGAGTAAAAGCTTTCATGGGATAAGCCACTACTATCTGAAACACTACGTGGTAAGGTAGACGAGGTTTTAGGTCAGCTGTATCCAGCATGATTATACTTGAATTACAAGTCTTAGTAGATCCTAAAGAGGTTAACAAGGCTTTCCTCTGGGAAGGGAAACTTTGGAGGACCTCCAAAGTGGACATCGCACAAGGGCTTTTTGATAAATCTTCTACCACATAATAGTTCTGGGCAGCCCTTGCTTTTGGGTTGTGATAATCTTTTTTGAACGTACCTTTGGGAATGTGTGTCATTATTTCACCCAACGTCTTCTCAATCTGTAGAGGAAGAGATGGGAGTTTGGCTTCTTTTCCCTTCTTAGAAGTGCTTGGTTTACTATAGTCATGCACTCTAGTCGATATAAAATCATCACCCTTCACCATATATACATTCACAGATGTGGGGTTGTTCGAAGATGGAGAGGATCCTTGGCTGCCCCCTTCTGTGCTTGCAGAGGCTTGTGTTAGATTTTTCCCATGTTGAAATGGATTGGTTAACACAACAAGTTGTTGTTTTTTCACAAAATTTTGGGCTTCTACAAGCCAAGGACATAGATGGGTCGGGTGGTCTTCCACACACAAGTTGCATGGATACCTCGCCTTTCGTTTCTCAGTGTTTTCCCCGCCAGCATTATCGATAGGTTTTTTATCCTCCTTACTCTTCTTTCATTTTTTTTTCTTTCCTTCAGGCTGTTGGGTGGCCTTTGGATTAACCAATTGCACTATGTGTACATCCAACATTTTGGTAGGGGGAGCAGCCAAAGTAGTAGTTTGGCTGGCCACTGTGTGTTGTATAGACAACTTCTACAACTGCTTCGTCAATTACTCAGTGGGATTTGTTTGTGATGAACCAACAATACCATCGGCATGTGGTCCAGCTCTCTGTCTAGTTTTGTCAAGTATTGAGCGTGGTGCATCTGGCAAGATCTCGTATAATAAACCAAACTGAGAATAGATTAGCTCAAGTTGTTGAGCTCTCATGATGGCATCTTCTTTGGAAAATACTCCCGACGTTGCAATGTATTTGGACAATTGTGGGGCCAAAGACTTAAGTAACCAATCAAGCATGAATGTTGGTGGGACTAGTACCTTAATTAAACTCTTCCAGTGTCTCCATTCTCGGATGTGATTCGAGATATGGTTCGCTTTTGTCTGTGATAAATTGGCCAACAATTCTGAGCCAGCGTCGTATCTCACAGGTAATTGGAAATGGTTTAGGAAGGCCATTGCCAATTCGTCGAAGGAAGAGTATCTTGAGCGGTCAAGCTCAATGTACCATTTCGTGGAACTCCCATTGAGAGTACGTTGAAACAATCACAACTGTACGGAGTCATCTTTCAACGAGTTAGATGAGCACCAAAGGTGGAAGGTAGTCACATGATCGCCTGGATCTTCGTTAGGCTTGGCTTCGAATTTTGGTATGTTTGAAGGCAACTTCATCGGCATAGGAGGCCAACGCGGATCGTGACAGATAGGGTCATTCAACAACCTTGTCAAGTCTGGAAAATGCAAGGTAGCTAGGAAAGGTAGTTTGGGTTGTTGGTGATAACCTGGGAAAAAGGGGCCTGGAGTTTGACTAGCACTAGGTTGCCAGGAAAAGTTCGGCTGCTGGCTTGGGTTCTCGTAAAAACCATGGCCATGGCCAGCGTACGGATTTTGTGTGTGAGGAGACATCATCGACTGATTTCCAAAATAGGACATAGATGGTTGGGCATGCATTACATTCGAAGGACTTTGGGAAGGGTTGCCCCATGTTGGTCCCGTGGGGATAAGCATAGTGCTTTGTCCAAGGTTCCATTGATTTTGAAAAGAATTACCCTAGATCGGTATTCCTGATGAGGGAACTGATCCCTGCCAAGAATTCCAAGGTCCTGATGCGGAAGAAGTTCCTGGGTGTGCCCCCTGTGCAGAAATAGTAGCCTACATAGGAATAGGTTGTTCGAAACTGAGGTTGCCCCCAGTTGGGAAAGTAGCTAACGAGAAGGCATTGTTACCAAACGCACTGAGCAAAGAAAACGGTGTCGAACCTACCGACATATTATGCGAAGGTGGTCCTTGACTCCCCGCTCCAAATAAACTATGGTTTGCAGGTGGCCCAACGGATTCCTAATACGTGCCACCGAGTGAAGGGGACGAAGGAGGTATATGACCTCCCCCATAAGGGAAAGCGTTAAAAGGAACATGAGTGCCCCCCATGTTTCCTTGCAGAGGAGCGTTAGAGTTCCTTGCCCCCAGACCTGACATCTGTGAAGTGGAGTAGGAAATTATAGGACTTGTACTTGAATAAGGCATCCCGTATGAGAATGGAGGGCCTGTCACACTTGGTGTGAAAGGGGTTGTGGCCATCGCTAGAGATGGGATCGGACCACTATGCGATGTAGAGGTGGTCGAGACCATGGTGGATCAGACCGGTGACGGTGGGTTAGGAGGTGGAAACTCTCCCGTGGTGACAACCGTAGTGGGAATTGAAGAATTCCCAGAAGGAGTAACAACATTTTTTTCCAACCCTAAGCTACTGACTGCTAGGACAGAGATTCAAAAACCTGAGATGTATAACTCTTGTCAAGGGAAAATATGACTGCCTCACCCTCAACAAAAACTATCCTTCACAAGCACACTACTGACAATTCAACAACAAGCGTGTGCACTCGAGCTGTGTAGAGCCAGAGGGTGTGTACATGCGTTCTGGCCTTATACAGGCCACATGTATCTCTAAAAATCTGAAACAAAAATAAAAACAGACAATCCAAACCAGGAAGAGACCACTGATACTGAAAACTAGGATCTCTTGAAGGTTTATACACTTTTCTTTAACAAAAAAAACAAAACAATGTAAGGAAAAATTCGTAAAGCAAACCAATCTGAGATGAACCCTAAGCTATAGACTGCAAACAATCAAGACTAGAAAGAGTTCCAGAAAACCCCTGAGAATGACTGATTTTGATAGGGAAGAGGATGACTGCCACAAAAATTTTCTGGAATCATACACGCTACTGTTACTTCTTCAACTAGCATTTACATGGAGGTTGTAAGAAAGTAGGGCACGACTACATGCGTGCATACCTTATGCAAGCCGTGTGTACCTCTGTGGGTCTCAAAAAAACAAAGTCAAGCAAAGAAGCAGAGATAGCTGGTATGGAAGACCAGTCTCTGTTAGCTTAGACTTTGTAGAAACTTCAAAAAACAGGAAAGAAAACCAGTCTTTTAAAAATACCCAAAAATATTCCCAGGAACCCTAGAGACTTCCCCAGTATGGTCACCAATTTTGTTGTGGTGGGAAATCCCCCTACGGACTAGCACTTAGGGTTATATTATGCATGCAGATAAGACTTAAAGAATCCTACTTTCTACTGTCTTCCCAGACCTAATCCCCATTTCTTTCAAGCAAATACATGGTTAAACGAACATACCTTGTTCCGGATGTTCGGTGTCAATCCTTATTCATGCTTGATTGCTTGCTAGAAGCTATCCTTCCAAGACTGAATTGCGTACAAAACAAGAAACAAAATCTACATGCATTTGTTCTACAGATTAATGGGTTAGAGATTCAAACATATATTCACTAAACTATGAAGAACTCATATAGTGGGACGGGAAAAGAATTTCTTTATTATTAACTTTAATGAATCAACTTACAATGTCGAGACTGACCACTTCTCTGTGAACCTGATTCTGGGATCCTCTTCAAATGTCCTCCAACTTCTTTTCTTTGTATCTCTCTTTGCACAAGGATGGATAAAGGGTTGGGACAATGGGAATGTGCAATTGGGTAGAGTTTCTTTTATCTTATTCTCCTCTTCTAAATAGGACCCCTAACCCTTCTTTTATAGGCTAGAAGAAGCTAGGTATTTGGACGAACCCTCAACCATGCATATCTAGAAGATTCAGTTAACTCACCCAAAGTTGTGTGTTCCATCAACAACTTTCCTTTTTTCGTGCTTTTGTAGGTCCACGCAGGTTGTTTTGGGTCAGCTAGCATGTACACGTGTGTAGTAATGGAGTAGGGTGCATGGGCCCTTATAAAAGAGGTTTTTTAAAGAGTTGTTCAGCAGTGCTTTGGAAAAGAAGGGATATGAGATAGCCTGATGCTAGGTAAGAATGTATGGTGCAAATTAGGGTTATAACAAGCACCCTCTTGTGTGCTAGGTTTTCTTGGTGGTGAACGTATTTTTCTTGAAGAGTATAGCAAAGGATTTGGCTGGGTTTTCTTCCCTTGTTGAGAAGGGTTTCCTAGGATACTTCTTGTGTTCTTGTGAATGGTGCTTCTTCTTGTGATCTAGGTTGCTGCAACATTAATGGTTATGCTTAAATGCTAAAAATGGAATGAACTTCATGCTTAACCTTGCTTATTGAAAATTCAACATGGACAACCTGTGGGTGGCTAGGTACGTTACAGATTGGTATGTGCCTAGACTGTGGGTGGCTGGGTATGTTACAGATTGGTATGTTCCCAACTTGTGGGTGTTTGGGTATGTTACAAAATGGTATTAGAGCTTCTGGGCGAAACACCGAACTAGTATGGGACGAAACGAGTTCGAATTTCAGAAATTCGATGTCACAAATTTCAAACTATGTGAATTTGGGGAAAAAAAAAATATTAGAGATAAATATTCCCAAATTCATGGGAGAATTCGAGTCGAAATAATTTAGGATTGTCTGAGAATTTTAATGGGTTCAATCTACAGAGTTGCAGAGCCGAGTTTGACTTGGAAGGTTGAAGGTTCCCTTTTTTTAATGGACATTGTAGCATGAGGTGAAAAGGAATCCAATATAAACCTAAATCTCAGGATAGGTAGCATATTAGGTTACCCAGGTTTGGAACACGTAGATTTATGACCTTTGGAAAGGTCGAAGGAAAGCTAAGGAGAGATAGCATTGCAGGAGTCACACAAAATCCAGAGCACTGTGTATACAAATATCCTTGCAAAGGATCATGGAATCATGATTGTTCCCATTTGAATTCAAGAGTGATCACAACCATTGAATCAAGGAAGCTATAGATCATTATATTGGGTTTCAAGTAAACAAGAAAGATTGGATAGAACTGGTCGATTGTCAACCGTCAATTGAATCCAAGCAGGAGATGTAAACTCTGGAACTTCGCCACTTCGATGATTATGGGAGGTAAGAAGAAGCATGGTATGCTGAAGGCCGAAGTCATGAATTACCACTATCCATATGATCTAATAGGAAGTTCTGGTGAAATATCAGTCATTGGTTAGGGTCATCTGACGTTGACCACTTCGGGAAGTTTAAATATGGAATAATCGAACCTTTTTAGAACTATTATAACTTGGAGTCCTAGAGTGTTGAATTCCTAAATTCCCTTCGACTGTTAGATTGAGGGAAGGACTTCGGAAGAAACTTCAGCTGTTAGATCAGAAGTACAAGGATAGAGAAGTTTCAGGACTTTGGAACTCCTCCAATTCGGTGATTACTGGAGACTAGGAAAATCCTCGAAGTGTGGAAGCCACAAAGATTTGAAGCTGTGAAGTGTAGAAACCATGAAGTGTAAATCTGAGGTCATGAAATCATGCAGTCCGTTAGATTTGGAGCGAAGGAATATGGATCGTCCTTGTGGTTGATGATGTGTCTTATGCCACATGGTAGGGGTTCCATGTGGGGATACATGTTACATGAATTTAGTTCCTTTTGGACCTCAACCAATTCATTTTTAGTGACACGTGCCATGGGTCCATGTCACCATAGGTGACATCAACATTCCATATCATCTCTGGGAGTATGGCCTCCGGGGGTGTCCAACATCTCTACAAGTGAAAGTATCGAAGACTGAAGTCACAAATTCACACAAATCGTTGATCTAAGATCCCTCTGGGACCTTTCTCAACCGTAGATCAAGCAATGGAAGGTTGGCATAAGCACATCGGTACTAGATGTCACTCCGAAAAGTGGAACCACTCAAGATTTGAAATGTCCTAGAGTACTAGAGCGCTAAAGTGCTGAATTGATTAAGGACCATCCATCCCAATGCTTGATTAATTCCTAGCCATCATATTAAGCTAGTGGAAGGATAGCATAAGTGGAGGGTTTAACCAACAATAAGATGTCATTGTCACTTTATGACCGCTTTAGAAGGTATAAATTTGGAGGAGTTGAGAAACCTGTGAGTGGGAATGTCTTGGAGTCCCGAAGTAACGAATTCATGTGGGTTGTTGATATAAGACCCTTCGGGATTCCTCATGATTGTTCAATTAAACAGTGGAAGGATAGGGTAAGCACTTAGGTGGGTAAAACTCCAGGGGAGTTGAACAACTTGAGAATTGTAATGTCCCAGAGTCCCAAAGCGCTGAAGTCCCGAATTAATTAAGGACCATCCATCCTAGCACCTGATTAAGTCACGGTCACTGATCTTGTTGAGGCCTCCATTTGGGGCGGGATCGTCTAGTCAATAGGAGATTAAATCTCGATTGTCCGATCTACTAGTGGATTTAATAGAAGGGTTCAATGAAGTTTACTCTGGGAGAAGTAGGAAGATTGAAAAGGAAGAATAGCCAAAGGCCAAAGTACAAAGGACTTGGTCCCAAACACCGGTCTCATGATAAGGTAAAGGGGTTTATTAGAGGCGCGAAGAGCCTAGAAGTAACCAAACCCTCAGAGAGTTTGTTCGAACAAGATCCTGCGTAGAAGGATATAGAGGAAGGCACTAAAGAGTGATTAAGCCCATGGTTTCAAGCCATGTTCACATGAAAAGTGGTTTGAAGGAAGCACTTGTACATAATTCTATTTTACTACCAGTTAAAGGAGTTGTAGAATATTTCGACAAGATCCTTCTGCAAAACAAAAGAAAAGGGGATGGAATGACTTTTCAGAAAGCCATAAATTTCATCTTAGATATCATATTTGGGAAAGAGTACAGTCATTGGAAAAATGATTCAGAGGAGAATGACCCATAATTATTCTAATTGGATAAATGTGATATAATTCTTCATGAACTGAGCAAAAAAAGTACATATAAATTTATCTGACAATTTTTTATGATATGTATAATTCTAACAAAATGGTTGCTTGCATATTTGGTAGGATTAGATATTTAATTGGATCAATTCTAGTCTAGGGTTGGATATCATAGTCATGGAAGCATGACAGATATTTTATAAGTTGGTTGAGGCAACAAAGAACTACAGGGAAAGTAATGAAAGGTGGATAAAGAACTCAAGAATAGTGGAACAAAATTATTAGTCAACATCTATTGGATCTGAGTAAATTGCAGGTACAACCAAGGCAAGAATCCTCACATGGGATATGAAGCTAGCAGGTTAAAAATGTCATTGATGGACATAGAAGGGAAAATTAACACTCCATATCCTTGAAGGTAGAAATCTGTAGACAATTGCAAGCTTGATGTGGAAGAAAACAAAGAGCTTAAGAGGTTGTGTGTGAATAATCTCTATGTGTCAAGCATAGGAGTTATAGGGAAGGATTTGTTAGATATGACTTAGATATTTGTATAAAAGTACTCAATGAAATAAATCCACTTATGATACTAGATTTCATAGTGGAAGCAGGAGGCCAATGCAGAGAAATTAGAGATATAAAAATGAATTCTCTTTCTCTTGAAAAGTGTCACCGAATGAAAATAGACCTCCATTGGGAATGGTATAAGTGTGAAAGGGTGATGAAATGTTTATTAAAGGTAAATTCGGAAATTACTACCCAAAAGGAGCTACTGCAATTTGAGTACATTGGTTGGATGATAGAATGGACAAGTGAAACTTGACTAGATGTATTCAAACCAGGGAACAAGAGTGCATATGAGAAAAATGGGAGCATAGAAGGAAAAAAGGATTTGAAGGAATTCAAGGGAAACTAACTACAACATAAATAAATAAATAAATAAGTGAATTGAAACAAAAATATGCTAGAGTGCATGAAGCATACAATGAAGTTAAAATTCATATGCATTAGTAGGCATGCTGACAGTGAATGCTTGGTGCATATGGATGTATAATTGTGCATATGCACATGCTTGGATATGCATATAACATGCTTGTGAACTTAGAATAATATGTTTTTGTGAAATAATGATGTTATGGAAATTGAGTATGACTAATTATGGATTATGTATTTAGGAAAAATGATATAACATGGATAGGTGGATGTTTCTATCGTTCCTTATGACTCCATATATGTGAAGACCCATGAGGGTGGTCGGAATGGTGATCAGAATGATGAAGGAACAAGTCTGTGAGCTTCTATGAATACCATTTGATCAAGTAGCATCAAGTAGGTTGATAACAACCATCCAGGTATGCATTTTCTGCATAGATGTTGAAGGGAATTGAGGCAAGAATTCCCTCAATTTTTCAATATTTAAAGTCATATGTAATGGCGAAAGGCCTAGAGTATATAGTTTTTATTGATGCTAGAATGCATTTAGATAGGATTTCCATTGTATATGGTGTTGTGATTAGTCATGGGATCATAACCGGGTTAATTCAGGAGACATACTCCTTCTATAACAATAAATATCCATAGAGCTAATAGTGTGTGAGACCATGAGATGGTTGGATATGGAAGGGCTATAGTTCTATGTCAGTGCTCAATGGTATCTACTGTATAATTGATGTTTGGAATGCAACCTCTTTGCCAACACTAAAGAGCACTTAAGAATTATATTCTTGTTGTTTTTTTTGGGTTGAAAAGGAAGGTATACAAATAGTCAGGCAATTAGTAGGAAGTTTGTGGATGATGTGTTGAGGCGTTAGCCATACCTTCCAACTCACCTTGGTTAATGCATGCCATATTTACGTGGTATTATGTAGTCAATGCATGGATGCATTGTGTAGTTGTGGCCATGGGTATTGGACCATCGATTGTTATTTTATTTAATAATTAATTGTTGCATTATTAAAAGAATGTGGTGTTGAAAATACATAATGATTGATAGTTGCATTATATTTAATATGAATACTAGTTGAAGGTGATTAGATTGTTGTTTGTTACAATTTCGAGATCACCTTTTGGAACTATTAAAAATGTTTCAAGTGGTATTACATGAATTATTGAATGCATTTTGATGAATGCATGTATATATTATATAAAATAGAAATGATTATGCTAACAACTGAAGTTATGTGAGTATTGCTAACTCGTGAAGTTGAAAACACTTCAAGAGCTATTAGATAATGCAACAAGAAAGTTGCAGGCGAGAGTATTTATATAATGATAAATTATGGAAAATCTATGTCAAGGGAACATAGTGATACAAATATTTTTGGATAGAAGAAAGAAGAGATGGGATGATAATACATGTGTATGTAATGATGGGTTCATTCCATTCAATATTTGAATTCCATTTAATGTCAAGAATTGATAGAAATAATTGAATTGTAGTAGCAAACAATTCTGAGATCATATATATATCTTGTACATGAGATATTGATAGTTTGTTTGGCTAAGTGTAAATTGAGAAAATTGCAGGTAGGATGGTCTTGGATATGGCAGGGATGTAAGCCAGAAGGAAGACTGATATATACAAAAACAAAAACCAAACATTATGAGCAGGAAATTCATGCCTGGGAATTTTATTTTCCTATATAAAACAGATTTGAGAAATTAATAGTTACAAATTGTTATGTTATGCTAACAATTGGTTTGGATGATTGAAGGTGGATAAAATTACAAGAATAATGGTATTGGGTATGGAATTGTTGTAAGCCATAATAAAGATTGATGCTTGCAGCTGCAAGATCCAAACAAATTATGATTTGGAAGATCATGCTTGGAAACTTTGTTTTCCTGCATAAAACATATTTGACATTTATGATTGAAATTGTTATAAAAATATCTCATGATGAATGTAATTTTATAATACAGATGAGATGTTGGCTATTGTAGTTGGAAGCTCACAAAAAAGAACACCAGAAGGAAATCGAGCACAATGATGAAGGAATGGAATGAAGAAAGTCTAGTGGACTTGTTGCATCTAGAGTTCTTGAAGCTGCAACTCTGAAACTTCCTGTTCGAGTGCATTGGAGCCCTGGAGAGAAGTGGAACAACTTGAGGGACTGCATGGTAGAGAAAGGGATTCATTTCTTTGGGTTGTGTAGGTTGAGAGGGAAGGTGAGTTTTCTTGTTGGAATTGGTTCCATAAATATGAATTATGAATCTATCATTATACATGTTTAATTTTAGGCCAGGGTGTCTATGTATATAAGAGTTGGTTGGACTACTTGTGTGGATTAAGGCCAAAAGGCCTAGATTTGTAATTTCAATAACATTGGAATGGTGTTGTGCACTGAGGATAGTCCCAAAATAAGGGGAGGGGGATGTAACACCCCAATTTTAACGCTTATGAACTATAATGTATTATGTAATTGTGACTTAGGCTGGTGAGATGGTAAAGTTGAAAAGGGGCTAGAGTTCCTAGGAAATGTAATACTTCATATACATTAATAAAATACACTGCTGGTTGCAAGATGAATAAGGAAAAAAGATACATGGGGTTATGATTCCATGAGAGAGGGGGCTTAAGGGGCTAAGTCTTTTTATTATAGTTTATTTACCCATAATTGATTTTATGGAGAAAAGGGTGTTACATGAGCTTCTTGGGAGGAAGTCCATGTGGTTCTTGTTTTCATGTAATTATATAAACATCCCTTGTGGGATGTTTTAGGGGTTCTTCTTATTCTTCTTCTTCCCAAACCCACTCACTGTTACGGTTTCACTTGTTCTTATTCATTCACTGTTACACCCTACTCACTCTTGTTGAGTTAGTATGCTCTTGGGGGAAGCATGGAAACAAATGGTTGGAGGAGGAGAGCCATTGCTAGATGGATGTAGGAAATTACTGATCATTCTAGGAGGGAATGGATGCCTGTGTGCATGAGATTGATGGAAGTTTAGAAATAACTGTCCACAACTGAGAATCCTTAGAGTTTCCAGTAGGGAGATTTCCTGACTAGTAGAGTTGAAGCCCTAGAGAGAAATGGAACATCTTGAGGGACTGCATGGAAGATAAATGTGTTCATTTCTTTGGGTTGTGTAGACTAAGGGTGAAAGAGAGATGGAAATTCAGATTTTTTGTGTGGTTGGGAAACCTGAGAACTAGTTAGCCAACTGTTGTGTGTTTTAGATTTTTCCTAGGACCCATCCTTGTGGATTCATATCCCAGGCTTGAGGGTGATCTGTTATTGAGAGTAAAATAATATCAGTGTCTATGGTTGGGAGGAACGTCCTTGGTCTGCAACCAGTCAGTGAATGTTTTCTTGAAAAGATAAGTGCTCTTTGTGTTTTCTGTATAATGTATATTTCAGTGTGTATTTAATTATCTCTGAGATATGTATTTAGAATGCGCATGCTTGCTAGTTGTTTGTTTTGCATGGAACACTGCTTATTTATTTTATGTTGTAGCATGGATCTTGATTGATGCATGTGAGTCTTTCATGCTTGATTTTTGGATTAAATGTTTTTATAATTCAAAATCAATTTAGAAGCGAGTTTTTGGAGTAGCGTGGTCAACCTGTGGGTGGCTGGGTATGTTAGATATTGGTGCATGAACAACATGTGGGTGGCTGGGTACATTAAACATAGAAATAAATAGAAATAAAAAACTTTCACCTCGATGTGCTTATCAAAGGGTTTTGGCTTCAAAAGTGCAAATATGTATGACAAAATGGGTAATATCCAGGTATAAAGTAGGATTATTGGAAAAAAAATGAAATCGATTATGAAAAAATGGGAGGTCAACATCTCCCCCACATTGATATATTTTCATTTCCTCATTCAAAATAAATCCACCCCCATAACTTCAACAAAACTCTTCATAATTAACCAAAATTTTCAAATTTCCCTCTGCCATGTTTCCTATTTTAGAAAGTTTTTTCTTCAGATATCTATTAGCAATGGTGAGCATGTGATATTCCTTAGATCATTTCCTTACCTTCCTATACATTTTGTTACTTTGGGAATGAAACTCATCAATATTATCCTAGAATTGTGTACTATCTTCTTATTTCTCATTATATTCACTAGTGGCCCGCGGTTGGAAAGAATGAAAGATGGTAGTGATTTAAAGTGTCTTATATTCAAAGAATAAAAAACTATTAGTTTCGAGGATGAATTTTGTGGTAGTTGGGCAGGTCAAACACCGTATGGAGAACTCATAGGGGTCAATAGGTAGGAGGAAAAGAGCACAGCTGATACTAGAGATCAAGAGAGGATAGAAAAATGATAAAATTTTGTTCAACCTGGAAGTCCAAATGTGGAATGTGGTTGTGTGGACTAGATGCTTCCAAACAAAGAAACAACCATTGAATAATTCCAAATGCAACTTATCCCATTGATCATTAATATATATCTTCTTCCATGCCATAGTCAATGCCAAAACCACATTAAAAACAAAATGATTCTTCTTCATCTCCCAATGTATTCAAATCATTCCTTTTATTTCCCCTTCTTCATGCAACCTTGTCCAATCTAATGGCTACATGCCCATATCCAAAATAATGCAAAAAAAAAATGATTTGGAATAGTTTGATTGGATACAAAATCCATTTGGAATTACATGGCCTCAAAGCAAGGTCTGCAACAAAAATGCATCTGAACTTTGCATCCAACTAAAAATTCCCAATCATACCACAAGTAATTTGGATATATAGTGAATAAGATTATATACTTTTTATATATGCATCCAACTGCAGAGTTATTGAAAATGGGTACTATAATTCCACACCCAACTGAAATCCCTCTACCATACAGTGATTAGCGCTGAATCTGGATATACTAATAAAAAATATTCTTACCAAATTATGACTAATTGTATATCCATTGGAATGTTGAAATCTACATACGCTGCATATACTCAAATTATCTATGTGTTACAACTTTAATACACTTTTTTTTTAACCACTGTTGAGGAAAATATATGAAATGATCTTACTCAAGCATTTTCAGACTTTACTTGGCTAGAGAAAAGTAGACGGGAATATCACCGTATGTTTATAGACAACAAAAATAACATCCTAACTCACAAGTATTAATTACAAGTGCTTAGGCTAGTCTTTTATCAACAAAAAGCCTGCTGGAAATTCACTTTTTATGTAATTTTATGAATATCACAGTTTCTGAAATAAATGTAAGAACATAAGTAAAGACACCAAGATGATAAACAAGACAATTGAGACATAAAGAAATCATTTATTTCATTCCAATTCACAAAAGATTCATTTTCTTTGCAAAATCTCATACAAAAATCTTGGACCAAAGTCAAACTTAGACATCCCCGATGGAACATGAAAAAGGACCTCTGACAGAAAACCAAAATCGAAATCTAAAACATGGATCAACTTTCCACAGATTTCTTCCCACCTGACTCTACACAATATCCTTTATCAATCATGAAAATTAATTCACAAACAAACAAGTCTACACAGACTATGAAAGATAGATCAACACCTCTGAAAAAAAGTGTCTGAATGATTTGATTCAGCCCTAAATATTGTTGTCTATAATAAGACCCTGCTATCACAAAAGAGAATTAGGCTTTGATGAATATATGAATGAATGAAAAATGAACTATATCAACGTAACTCAAAGAGCAAACCTTAGCATGCTTCTGCTTCTATCCTCTCTTTGTTCCTCCCTTTCTTCTTACTTTGAACAAATTAGAATTGGTTAAAGTAGTTGAACCAACTCATTAGTTAAGTTACTTAAAAGAATCAACTAACTTAAGTTAGGGGGAAAAGTAATAATTATAATTAAGGGTCATAATTAAATAATAACTAGTAGGAGGGACCCCTTGTAACTCCCTTTGGTTCATAAAAATCATAACAATCATAACATAACCATTAGTTAAGAAAAAATACACCTCCTTGTGCCTCCCATCAACATATTCACTTTTGGCAATTAAAACTCATGAAATTTGAAATTATTTCAAAACAATACTCATATATCCAAAATAAACATGATGTCTAAAGATCCCCAAAGTCAATTGTCATAGAACAATAGATATAATAAAAAAAACTAGAAACCATATTTTCCAGACTGTGATGCAACCCTTCCTTGATTGTTGTTGTCCCCTCTTGATTTTCCTAAATTTTCCTTTGGCTGTGCAGAGCCTTTAGGCCTAATTTCACTGATCACGTGGGAACAATCATCCCTCAAATGCATATAGGAAGACACATATTTTTTAGATCCATTAGAGGGTGAGGAAGGGGCAGCAGTGGCTTTTCCTTTATCAAGTGCATGGAGTGCCTCAGTTTTCAATCTCTTTCTAGCATGGGAGGATTGCACTGGTGAGTGATTAGGGGAGGCTTGGGAAATGGGGTTAACCGACGGAGGAGGAGGCAAAGACAAGTTGGGCCAACCACAATGTTGGGAGACTATCGGGTGGACAATCTCCTGCCATCCATCATTTTCAGGGACCTTGGGGTGTAATGAGACATGAGGAGGTATAGGGATACCGGGTGCTTGTGGGGCTTGGAAAGGAGGCCTTTCAGTCCTAGGTTGGACTAATCCTTTCCCAATCCAATTGAAGAATCCAGCATGAAACAATTGGCCAAGCTCTTGTGAATCAACATCCAAATGCATGGAGAACCTAGGCCTTCTGGGGCCTCAGTTCCAATTACCTCTTCCTCTGTTTCCTCGGCCATGGCTACCTCGACTGAAAAAACTCATCCTGCATATGCGATCAATTAGAAAATAGTCTTTTAAATGACCATACATGACAACTCTTTAAAAATATGAAATAGATTTGGCTCAGCAGTGTATCAGACTCATGCAATCCAATCCATACAAATTGTTTCACTGTTAATCAATGAGCAAGGGGTGAAAAGGGGTTCTGGGATATGTGAGGGGGTTGTATTGAGCGAAAATATGATATAATGAGAGGGAAAAGACATGGTCAATTCTTAATGACAAAAATAATCAACTGTAAATCAAACAAATAAAACCTCACTGCAATCCACACAAGTACCTGCCACCTTCATCTTCTTTAAGATAGAAATTCTCTTGATTGCAATCAATGTCAAAATAGGGAGTGAAAAAATGAATATGGGAGGTGATGGGGTTTGTAATGAGTGGAAATTGAGATAATGTAAGGGGAGAAGAATGATTACTGATCATGAAGTAAATTCAATGATCCATAACACATTCTATGAAAGGAGATGCATCAACCATCAATCATTTTACCAAATAATAATTTATGTGAATTTAACTAGTTCACTGTTCATAATCAAATATCCAACACAGTGCCACCACAAGACAATATGTATTCCAAACAATTTGTAAGAGATTCTATTCCCTTCATTCACATACTTTTATTTTATAACAATTTACGAACAACACCCATTTCCAATCTGCAAACTATCAAAATCAACCACTGCCCATGCATTTCTTGAATCCACAATAATGCTTCAAAATTCATGTTTCAAATTAACAATGAAGTCACTATCACTACAATTGGGCCTATCATTTAAAGGAAATGATATTTGTTAAACATGTATAGGCAGTAACCAAAAAAATCAAGACCAAATTGCCATGTCCAAAATGACAATTAATCATACAACCAACAACCACCATTTAGACACAAGCTATGCACAGAGTAATTTTCCCAGGCAATGTAGTTCTTCCACTGTAAAAAAAAACAATTCAATGTGACTTAAAAACTGGGCCACCCATCCGACATGACTATCATCAAGAACATGATTTCTTTAACCAGTGATCTATTTCAATAAATAAACATGCTTAAAACTATGTGGGTATCCCTGAGTGTGAAAACCAAGATATCTATTCCATAGACAACACGCAACTAACAAAAACCCACGATGAAACATTTCTACTCAACAAAACAAATACACAGTCATGGTAATAAATCAACATATCGACTGAGCCTTCGATTTAATATAATATTGCTTCGATTTAGTCACACCGTGATCGACTATGCTAAGCACGCTCAGGCCTATACAACTAACAAGCACAAGGATGCAGTGGATATACTTTCTATAGTTATACAGTTCAATAATCATTCGGTCCCATGAAAAACATAGTTACCATGCCAAATATATTATTTAAAAAACACCATTCACACGATGTGGAATGCGTGAGAAACACAAAGCATTTGTAACCAATGCTAGCTATCATCCGAATAATTATTAGTGAAAATACCAGTGACTATATATCAACCAAACAATTCGCCACTATTGTAGAAAATCAATTAACCAAATGAGTTGTGGTAGCTATGCATAACCACACATTCAATCAAATCGGGGCAAAGACCATTTCCATTAAAAATACAGAGCTATTAACATAAGGAGGGTGACTGTATATTTTGAAATTGCAATTGGTAACGACGGGCTTATCCTTATTATCACAGAAGCAATAACCAAATTCCAAACCAACACGACTTCTATACGACCAACTGGGCGAGTCTGTATCCAAGGAAAATGACTATGCATTCAATCCACAATAACCCATAATAACTTGACAAGCATGATAATCTCCTCTATAAAAATCTAGATTGGAGGGTTAAGGGTTTGCCCAGTAGCCATCACCAAGGGAACGAAGCCAACTCCTTGTAATGGTGGAACTTTCAAGGCCAAGGGTGTGCATAGAGAGAGATACATGATTCATTGCGGAGAGGTAAGAATCCATGGTAGGGGACCAAAACAAAAGGTAAGGATAGGGCTGAGTTAAGAAGAGAGCACTCACTTGGTGACCTTTAGTGGTGGAAAATGTTGAAGTAAACCCACATAGTGATGTAGAAAACCTTCGACCATTAAACCCATGAAAGCCAAAGACTCAATATAGTGACAGTGTGTGAAGATAGTTATCAACCCAAGACTTAAACAAAAACCCTCCAACTAAACCAACATTGGTAATAGAGAGCTATCACCCAAGAAGACCAATAACCTCTACGAACTCAAAATTATTACAGGAAGAACCATCCACTCTTCATTCAAGAACCAAAATTTCACACAGTTGCAACACTTAGGAAAACATAAACCCATACACTTGAGCCAACAATCATTTCATAACCAGAGCAGAGTCACGAATGGCCAAAAAAAGACATACCTATAATCGAATTCCTTAAAACGAGAGCGGGCTGAGCGGTTCCTTCCCTGCTAAAAATTCGGAGCATAACCACACCAACAAGATAGAAAAATAGCCCAACTAGGGTGGCGGCCAACGAGAAGAGTAAAGGTGACATGCAATAAATGCACGTCCCCTCCACCCATATCTCATTAACTCAAAAGTACATGCCAACAAATTCTCCATTAACACGATTAATCAAACATGTATCAAAACTATCACCATAATAAAGGCCAGTAGCGCGATCACCACATCCTATTTCACATCATATAACTCAAACAAAATTGCATAACCATCAACGTTCATTAATTGGTCAAATGTGCCACCAACCTTCAATCTATACAAATACACCATATATATATATCGACCACATAATCCAATTAACCATTGCACAACCATTTACTTGTTAGCTAGGATAATTGTTAAGTCTTTCATGCATGTAGTATAGTGAATATGATAACTCCAAATTTTTCCCTTTTGCAATTGTTTCTTATTTCTTTCCCATTGTTTTCATGTAGTATAGTAAAAATGCAGCATTGGATTCCTTTTCTTTGCACTTATAGTATTTTTTCCTTTCTCGAAGACTGCCTTTCATGTGATTTCACTAACATGTTTGTTGTGTAGTTGTGATAAGAACAAATGACATTAATGAATAGCATAAGATGTAGTAACATGAAGAATCAACCTCTCAAAGGACTGTAGGAGACAAGTTTCTGCAGTAGTGAGGGAATGGGAGGTGATCATTCTATTCATTCTTACTTATTGTGTGTGTTTTTTGTATTTGTTCTTTGTTAGCTACTTAGTGAATTCAGATTCATATTACCATTATATTCTAGATTGCAACATAATATCATTGTAATATAATATTCATCCAGACATAATCCACGAACAATCATTCAACATAGTAGTTAACATGGTTCATCCAACTATGGGATACGTCCACAACGACTAGCTTCTTTATTATGATTTTGGTAATTGTCTCAATCTTGCACACTATGCTTACAAATATAATTCATGGTTATATTTCCCTTCTCCTAGCCTAGTCGATATGTAGTGAAAACCTTTCTCCCTCTTTGCATCATCTCCTTAGCATTAAGATAGAATTTTTTCCTCTCATCCTATCCTATCACTTGTCCTACTAATAGGAAATATCGACATCTTGGAACAAACTCCACAACATTGCTCGAGAAGAACCCCTATTCCCCCAACCCATTACATATTTATACATGAATTCTAGGTCTTAAAACCCTACTTTTTTCATCCCAAAACCCTATTACAATACATGATAACTCAATTTAACTTGTTGTTCGAGATGCTTTTCCTACTTTTCTGCGTGCTTCTTTTGCACTCTGACTATTTTTCTTCCTGCTTTTGCACATCATTCTATCTTTAGCACGTCGAGATGTCATCCTTCATTTTCTCCCTCTTTCTTCTCCTTTTTTATTCTCTTCTTTATTTCATTGCGTTATTCCTCTCTCTGTGCACTATACTTATGGTTGTGCCTCAATTGCACACTCCTGATTCTTCCTTCTTCTACGCACATATTCTATACTTGGTATTTTTATGTGTATTATTCCCAAAATTCTTGTCCAAAATATTACGAGCCTCAGCTCGAGGGTGACTTGTTGTTGATATTTGGAAAAACATGTCTATGGTTGGGTGGAACGATCATTCCAAGCAGTTGGTTTCAAAACTAATTTGAAAGATAAGTGTTTTATCTATTTTCTATCTTGTATTTATGAATTAAATTGTTTTGCATGAGCTCTATGTAATTAATAAGAATTTATATGTTGGTTTATTACCTACATTTCATGTTGATTTTAGCATGTTGTAGATGCATTTAATTTATGTAAATAGACAATAGTTAAATATGTATGTAAATCGTAGTTGGAAGCTACGTAAAATTGAATTAGTTGTTAACAATTTAAATTTTACGAATATTCCTCACCGTAATGTTCCTCAATTGGGATGGGGTATGCTAAACTATGGTATTAGAGTATCTGGTTCCTTCACCAACCTTGTATGGGCTTGAACTATTGCGATTTTGAAAAAAAATTTGCTGCATATTTTGTTCGTGACGAATTTGGGTAAAACAGAGAAAATCGTAGTGAAATCCCAAAATCTGTGAGCAAAATCTAAGTTTAAATGGCTCATGACTCTCTAAGAGAGGTTCAATGGAGAATATTTGCATAGTTGTAGAGTTAAATTTGACCTAGAAGGTCAAAAATTGATTTTTAATGGTTTTTGTAGTGTTTTACAAAGTTCAATGAATCGACGGTCCAAATCACCTTTGATCGCGAGATCAACGACCGAGATTAACTTTAATAAATTTAAAAATTCATAAGGTTGTGGTTGTTTGAAAGGTTGAATAAATCAAATACTGAGATTTATTTCAACGGTTAGGAAAATGGATCAAATCGACAGTCTGAATTAATTTCGGTTGTTGGGAGCTTGGAGCAGAATTGACAGCCAAGATCATCTTGAGTGAGAGATCGATGACCCATATTCACCTAGGTTTTTGTTGAAATTTCTAAGTATTGAAGTTCACTAAGAGAAGTCACTGATAGCTGATAATCGAGTCAGTCGAATTGGTGAAGAGTTTGGGTTGGCCAAAAGAAATCTTCGAAGATCTATGGTCGATGGTCAAGTGTCGACAGAGTTGGAGGAAATTGGTAGAATGACAACCAAGATCATTTCTCAATGGGAGATCAATGGTCCAAATTCATCGGCAGTTTTGTAAACAATTCTCTAAGTGTTGGATTTGGTCAATGAAAATCATCGATGGTTGATGGCCGGGTCAGCCGGATTTGGAAAATTGTTTTTAGTCGACAACGAAAATCGATGACAATCGATTGGCCGATGGTTGGGTGTCGGCTGATTAGGCAAAGTGTTTCGGTCAAGAAAAATAAACAACCGATGGGTTGATGGGTTGATGGTCGAGCATCATCCGATTCAACAAAGTGTTTTAGTCGAGCAAAAGAAATGACCAATGGGTTGATGGGTCGATGGTCTGGCATTGACCGAATTTTTAAGGTATTCAGATCATCCAAGACAAATGGTTGATGTTCAATGGAGGAAATACAGTGATGATGTGTCATGTCATGTCAACATCCACATGTCATTTCACTTCAACATCCACATGTTGTGTCATGACATCCAAGTTGACACCTCATGATGACATGTCATTCCACATGTCATACCAAGTCAACAATTTCCACATCAACGCAGAAGTGGTCGATGGACGACAGTCAGGTTAATCGATTTAACAAGGTGTTACAAGTGGTTTCTAAGAGAAATGAATGATGACTAATGGGATGATAGTAAGGCATTGATCGAATTGGTGAGGATTTTCACTCAACATTGAAAATCACCGACAATCGATGGTTGATGGTTGGGTCGATCCATTTAGTGTTGTGTTTTGAATTGGTTGTCAATGAAATGGATCAATGGCTAATGGTCAAGTCGATAGTTTGGGAAATTTTTTTATGTGTGTCCATAGGAAAGTGTATATTGCCGATGGATATTATATCAACGACTTAGATTACACTTGATTTGAGATTAACAAATCAGGTTTAAAGGGTTGTTATACTAGTAAAACAATCAATTTTATATCAAATTTTATGAATTTTTCATATTTTTGAAGGTCATTAACTTGCAGGGATATTTTGAGGGCCTAAACAGTGTTTTGAGGAGTTCTAATTTTTTATACTTTAAATTTTGTACAAAACACATACAATCCCTACAACTTAAATAAAATAGCTTGAGAAGATCTTTCCAATGAGCTAATATATTTGCAAAATAGATCTTGTATGAGAAAGTTACAGCCAAAACAGTAAGGGTAAAATTTCAGTGCCAGATTACTTCCAAAGGAAAAAAATCCTTGCTCATAGGTCCTTTTGGGGAAAATGATTAGTCTATGGAAATATTATGAAACAAATAAAATAGCCATGGAGCCATATTTAGGATCTAGGTATGTAAAAATGTGCAAGAAGAAAAAGAAGACGCTTGTAGCATAGAGGGGTAAATTGAGTAAAATAATCAAAACTTCTCTGGATCGTAACTTTCACCTCAAAGCTTGGATTTGAGAAAAAGAGTAGTCATTGGAAGTTTCTTGAGAAGGAGAAAAGAAATGTCTTCCCAAAATTTTGATTTGGACAATAAAAGTTTCCAGGAATTAATAAAGATTTTTTTGTAACAGTGAAAGAGTGCAAATTGCAGCATGTAAATGTTGTAATTTTTCGCTCAAAAATTAGATTTAGTCATAGGTATATCCATTGGAAAGTTTTTTTAGAGAGGAATGCATCTAAGGAATAAAATTTTGATTTGGTGCATCGTTTCCTTCATAAATTGGGATAAAGAGTAACCTATATTCTAATTGATAAAAAGTTTTATGTTATGCATGTTCTAAGAGTAATTATTACATGCACATTTCTTGCAAAATTAGAGGTATAGGAAAACAAATCTGGTTCTTATATGAGGACCATATTCATGGAATATTCTCAGGGATATTATATACACGAGGAGGATATTATAGGTATTCATGTCAGCATGGGTAATGCTAAGACAAATTCTAATGGGAGAAGAGACAGGAAGGACCCTGTAACTATGAGAAGCCTGCATAGAGAAGTGCAAAGCTATAGAGATGATGATGAAATAATTATGAAGGCTCAGGAAGAGATACTTAAAAGTTTTAATATGTTGCATAAGAAAGTTAACAAATACTCTAGAAACAAGAAAGAAACTAATGATGTTTGATAACACAGGTATTCCAACATAGGATGAACACCTTCAATAACCACTCACACAACAATATCAAAGATCAACACACTAATATTTTGATGTGGTAAAACCCCCATGGGGAAACATCCATGTCCCTAGCCAATGTGGCCACTTGAATCAATTTATTAATGCAAAAAAAAAAGACTACAAAGAGATTTTACAAGAGAGTTTCTCACAATTGATCATCGGAAAATGACCCTCCATGCTCCTTAAATAGAGATCATGGACCAATCGGGTGTTAAGACACGGATCAATGTAGCTGTTAATATCAAGGATAATATGAATTGTTAGATCACTCTATGTCGGGAACATATCATGACCGTCACATTTACTAACTATAAATGCATACTAAAGAAACACATTTTTACCTAACAACACATTAAACCAAGTAGATCTTAACTAACTCCTAAGTGTATAAATATCCTAACACCCCCCCTCAAGAAAAATTGGGGATATGATTGAAGGATTTAGAATAGTGACACAATAGGAGATGGAAGGAGGCATTAGAGCTTATCCCCCCTTAATGACAACTTCCTAAACTCCTAACATAGAAATTTTTTTGGAAAGCTTCGCTTCTATAAGAGACTTTGTGAAAATGTTTGTAACTTGATCTTATGTAGGGGAAAATAGCACTTCAATAACTCGATCATGAATGAGATTTTTGATGAATTTCGTGTGTATCTTGATGTGTTTGATGCACTGATGTTGAAATAGTTCATTGGTGAGCTTGATGGCACTCTGCTTGTTGCACCAAAGGATAGTCGGATGTTATTGCTAGAATCCAAAATTTGAAAGGATTTTTTGAAGCCACAAGGCTTCCTAAATTGCATTTACCACTGCTCAGTACTCTGCTTCTATTGAATAAATTGCAATACCATGTTTTTTCTTATAGGCCCAAGTGACAGGTCCTAAACCAATGGTAAAAACATAACCTACAGTATAATTTCATTAATTAGGGTCTCTGACCCAATTTGAATCAGTGAAACCAACCAATAAACAAGTCCCCCTTGAACTCTAATGTATCCTAAATTGAACTGTACCCCATACATACCAAAGTATCCTTTTAGTTTCTTTCCAATGGATTTCATGGGGTGTTTTCATATTCCATGCAAAAAAACCAACAACAAAGGAAAGATTGAGACAGGTATGAGTCAAGTATTAGAGGATACCAACTGATTGATAGTAGAAAGTGGCATCAACTTCAGGATAAGTATAGGTGGCAGCAATCTTGACTCCAAACTAGAGGGAGAAGGGGTTGGTTTACAATCTTCCATGTGGAAGCAACGAAGAAGTTCACAAACATACTTAGACTAGGAAATAAAAATTCCTTCATTGACTTGCAAAACATGGAGCCCAAGGAAACAGTGCAACAATCCTAAGTCTGTCATTTCAAATTTCTTCTTAAGGATAGTTTTCACATGGTTTAAAGGTTTTGAGTCATGACTAGTAAGGATAAGGTCATCAACATAAAGGAATAGGATTATGATATGGCTTCCTACTTTCTTGGTATAGACACTCGGATCATAATTGAATCTAGAAAATCTTGTGTCAATAAGAAAGATGTCCATTTTGGCATACCAACCTCGTGGAGCTTGCTTAAGATCATAAATAGATTTCTTAAGGTGAAAAACAAGGCTAGAGTCATTCTAGACATAGCTAGGAGGTTTTTCCATATAGATTGCTTCTTGCAAATTCCCATACAAGAAGGTGGATTTAAAGTCCATCTGATAGACCTCCCATTTATGTGAGGAAGCAAGGGAAAGAACAAGGAATATGAAATTAATTTTGGCTACAAGGGAAAAGGTTTCATTATAGTCAATTCCTTCAACTTGGAAAAATCGTTTGGCAACTAATCGAGCCTTGGGCCTTTAAAATATTCCATATCATGCATAATTAGTTATGGATACAAATTCACATATGACAAATTTTCTTCCTTTTGGAAGAGGTACAAGATCCCAAGTATCATTTTCCATTAAAGAACGATACTCTTCATTCATTTTGGTATCCCAATCTGGATGACCTAAAGCTTCTGCAAATGTCTTTGGATCATGATGTTGATTAAGGTTGGTT